>JAMKCH010060043.1:0-126712 GCA_023653785.1 Ophioderma brevispina | reverse complement strand
TGCAGCCAGGGATCGGACATTTCACGGCAGGCATCTTGGTGTGGTAGGTCAATCACCGTGATCATAAATAAGAACACTGTCTATTTGCTGGATTGGTTGCTCCACGTGATTTTATTGCTTGTGGGCAACATCAACAATGATCACGGTATGCAAGACAACATGAGAAAACATCATAACTAAATGTCAATATCTCTAAAAATGTCAAATGCAAAGCCAATATGCATTTTTGTGAGACATTTCGTCAAAATCGGAGGCACTCTGAAAGAACTACCCCGGGATGACCTTGAACCGTATGAGCCTCTAATCCTGTAACGACAGCAGATATGGGCAACCTATATCTTTTTTTAATCCCATGACCAGATGAGTAGTTGGTTTAGGTTTCAAAACAATTGACCTATTTTCTTTACCCCTGTACAAAATTTCCCCCTATTTTTTACCTGTTTTCCCCAGTGTTGATTTTTTTGTACACATTTCTCTGTGACAATTCAGAAGTATGATAACACAATTGTTTCGGTTGCAATTTTTTAGGTAAAAAATTTCTTGCACTGCCCCTCTGCGCATCCCATTTTCCTCTTTATTGTGGTGTGTGTGGGGGGGGGGGAGTTTCCTCCTGCCCCTCCTGGTTACGCCACTGCATGGATTTGACAATTTATTTTTGCTGTTCCAGATTAGCAAATTGTTTTTTTGCTTTCAGTTTTAAACACAATTGTGTTCACATTTTGAAAATTGTTGATAGTGGCTTTAAAAGTTAATCTGAAGGCAAGGGCATAACTGGGTCAGTGCTAGGGGCACCATCCACCCCTCCAATTGTGCCTTTCTCGCCTCCTTCCCCGCCCATTTTGTGTTGCCTGTCCTTTAGGCGTGAAGTCCACAGGTCACTTTGGCCACTGTCGTATGTTGGTGAAGCTTCGAGCCATAGGTGCAACATGGGATCCCTCATTTGTTGAGAGGTCACTGGTCCACATACAGAGGTCAAATATCAAGTTGTAAGATATGCTGAAAATGTAAAATTGATTTATTTGCAAAGTTAGGTCATTGAAACGCACTGGTTTATGGATATTACAACCCTCATTTCTGTGGGTCAAAGGTTCCAATGTCAAGGTCAAGTTCATATAAGCTATCATTCACAACCGCGACGGCAGGCGACACCACCGAGGCCGCGATGTATTTTTGCCTTCATCTTGCCAGTCAGACCATCGACACCCTCATCCCCATTTGTCTATTCGCTGTAGAAGTGCCACGTCATAGGATTTGTTTCGCCCCAATCGGTCCAAATCCATGACCTGCTATACAATGAAATATTTGATTTCCCGCACGATAAGCCGTTGATTTGTTTGGATAATGAATCCTATTACGTGCACCCTACAGCGAATTGCACTACAGCTGATTGAAGGTGTCGGCACAATAAAATGACTAACCACACAAAGCAATTTTTGACTGAATAGATGACCGATCGGTAGTTTAAAGCTAAAGGCTCGGGCATAAATACATGCATCGGTGACATACATAGTTGCGTTATGTAAGGCGAAAAACAGACAAAATAAGTTTTTCTGAGAAAAATAGAGTTTTCAAAGTGATGCAAATATAATTACAATAGTGTAGAAGCTTAAATTCTTATTTTATTCAAAGTACGGTGTGGCAATTGTGGTTTAAACATTAAAATTAATATCCTGATTTATTTTAAAAAGGGAAATTACATTTAAAATGCAAAAAAAGGCTCCAAACTCTTTGCCACAATGTAAAATTTTAGTTTTCAAAATTAAAGGAGGACTCGGCGATTTCCTGAGAATGACACCCTCAGTTTTTCTAACAAATCATGTTTTTTGCATGTACCGTACATAATGTTTGTCAACATACTAGTCGATATGTGAAATAGCTAAGCACAATTTGACATCCTTCATATAGAATACCACAACGTTTCAATAAAATGTCAGAACCGGCATATACACAGTATCCTATATGGTACTTTTACACTACACAAATGTTTACTACATTAAAACATAAAGTCTGTTTAACTTTAAACTTTGAAATTGAGCATTTTAGGTGAATATCTTCAGTTTTAGTTGATTGTTTTTAATTAGTACTGTTATGACATATTGTGGACGTCAAGGTCAGAAATACCCTTTAAACACAAACAAATGAAGCTCAATTCAATTTCCGGTTAAGAGCCCCCAATTTCTGTTACGGTATCAGATGCATGCCAAGGTCAAAAGTACCCTTTAAACACAAACAAATGAGGCTCAATACAATTACCGGTTAAGAGCCGGCAATTTCTGTTACGGTATCACATGGATGCCAAGATCAGAAATACCCTTTAAACACAAACAAATGAAGCTCAATTCAATTCCCCGTTAAGAGCCCCCAATTTCTGTTACAGTATCACATGCATGTCAAGGTCAGATACCCTTTAAACGCAAACAAATAAAGCTCAATTCAATTCCCCGTTAAGAGCCCCCAATTAGAGGTTAAAGGGATTAGCAGCGATATTGCGAGAGAATCGAAAAATGTGGAAATATGTTTGTTTTAACTTATAAATCAGGGATAAGTGTGTACAATTCCAAATAACTGCTTTATTTAAGAAAACAAACCACCAAATAGTGAAAAAATGAAGGATTTGAGGAATTTTTCATACAGTCTCACGTAAAGCGAAATGATAGCATGACGTCTCAAAATCTACAATAACAGCTGATTGTGGTTTAAAGTAGCACAGAATAAAAAAATGTCAATGTGTTGTGTTTTAGGTCAAACTGTATTGATCTAATGGTGCACAATAATTACACTTAAAATCTGAGGATATTCACCGAGAAAGGGCTTTTTTGATTTAAGTCGGAATTTTGATAAGCACGTATAGAAATTAAAGACTCGGATAAAAGTACTGTCTTGTCTGTTAATACCGGATTTCAAGCAACCAATTGCAGGTTATGTTTGCATATCCATGCCAGTAACAAAAATACAAAAACATGAATTTTGATGATTTTTTCGATGTTTCGGATTAGCAAATCGCTGCTAATCCCTTTAAAAACCTTGCAGCTAATGTTTTGGGGTGACAAAAGATTTGATTGGTACGCGCATCAACATAAGTTATGAATTTCTGTTACAGTATCACATGCATGTCAAGGTCAGATACCCTTTAAACGCAAACAAATGGAGCTCAATTCAATTCCCGGATAAGAGCCCCCAATTTCTGTTACGGTATCACATGCATGCCAAGGTCAGAAATACCCTTTAAACACAAACAAATGAAGCTCAATTCAATTCCCGGTTAAGAGCCCCCAATTTCTGTTATGATATCACATGCATGTCAAGGTCAGAAATACCCGTTAAACACAAAACAAAAGAGCCTTGTGACAAATGATCTGAAATTTATATAAAAAAAAATAACACTGATTTATATGATTTTAATCAAATAATTGGTTCAAGTATTGAATGTGCAAAAAACAATACAATAATGATACAGTCAATGTTAAGCTTTTACGTTTTCTTAAAAGTACCACTGCGATGTGACGATTTATGTCCACAATTAAAGGCACTTATCAGTGATTTAAAATAAATCAGAAAATCGAAAAAAAGATTAAAATAAGATTTTGAATGTTTATAACAAGAATAGGTATCCTAACCATACCTTGCCAAAATAATAGGACAGAAGCACCTACTAAGGACACACTTAATACAACAGTATATTGAATTGGAGATTCGTATATTTGAACACTGCCGTTTATTCCTTTCTGTTAATTCTTCAGTGGAAAAAGTAACATATGAGAATTCCACAAGACTAATCCTTCACTTCCACCAATTAAACTATTCTGTAAATTTAAAATTTATACATCTTGAGATAATCACTGATAGTGGTTTGTAAAAGAAGCCATGCAGTTCAACCGATAGTTTCACAGCGAAGATTTCAAACTTACAGCATGCAAAGTTCCATCTACAGCATATTTTCAGAATAGGTTTTTGGGAGCAGTCCTGAAAATATCTTTGTCCAGCAGTTCAAGACGATGAGGTTGTCTGTCGACGACAATAATATTCCGCAGTATAATAATCCAAGTGTTATACCACCAAAAAGTCTCTGTTTCAAATGTCCACTTTTAGGACCACAAACTGGAATCCTTTTGGCTTGAAAAATGACAGCAGCCAGTTCAGCTCTAAATATCAGAACGGGTACTGCACGTATCTACTATCTCTGGAGATCAATTTTACAGACAATTTCAATAATACTGGCCAAGTTCTCTATTATCTATCTTTCTCTGTAGTTGGGTTTTTCCCTAAATAACTACTACAACATCATCATGCATAAACATAGCCTAACACTGTCCAATTGAATCACAAACAAATGACATCATATCGTCGTGGTCACGACATAGTGTCGAATCTGATTTTTTGGTCAAATTGAGTTAATAGTTGATTCTGGTTGCATTTTATGTACTCTTTAATTGTGTCCAAAAATAAAAGTGAAATTACATCTCCTAACCAAAATAGCCGCAGTCGAATAACACCCATTTGAATAAAACGGGTTTCACAAACAATCGAATACGTATTCGATAGCTTTGCATGTCCAAATATCTCAAAGCACATAGATAAATTGTGAACGAATACGTACTCGCTGGGACAAAGATTGCTAGTTCAGTGATCAAAATCGATAATGTCTATCAAGATTTAAGGCAATCGGTGAAATTTACCTTTCTATACTTCATGAGGGATTGGTCATGTTATTTCACATTTTAATGTTTGTGTTTTATTATGTTACTTGTACTTATTGAAACCTATTGTCTGTGCGTCGTGAAAAAGAATTATCCATGTTATGTTTTGTAGTTTTAACATTTGTACAAATACACCAAGGGGGAGTGACATTAACCCTCGTATTACTAAAGGGGAGGAATTACCACCCCAGGTAAACTTTCCCTCCGTGCACAAAAACGTTAAAAACCTTCGTTAAGTCTTCCTATAAATATTTCACATCCTTCTGCTAATTTTGGCGAAACAAATATGAAGGTAGCACCGTCACCGGGGTTAACGTCGAAGAAGTCGATTGGTGGGGAGTGGTTCTATTACGTCTACTACCCATTATTGAAAATGCAGCATTCTGATTGGTCAGTTTACTGCCCATTATTCTGCAATGAGCCGCTAATGCATTTTCTTATCATTTATTTTTCATTAATCACCATGCAAAATACACATAAATAAGGCATATTAACTTAAAACCTATACAAACAAACAAAATAAAATCAAGTTGTTTTAGTTAACAGAATAGAAATAAAGGTTTTGTAGTATCATCTAAGGGCTCATAATGTATCCTCGGGCGGGAAAAATAAAAAATAATGGGCGCCATTATTTAGTTTTTCCTACCTCGGGCACATTATTCGCCTATAAATGATACTGCATTACCCTTTAGTTATTAGTTCATTTTTGTTTAAATATTGTGCTTGTATGTCTCTAAAATTATACGGTGATTAAAAACTAGTCATTTTCCATATCATTTGGGGCCAAAACCCGAAAATCCAATATTCCTTCTTTTTTATGCAGAATTTCATTTTTTCATTTTATACTCTGATGTGTGTCTGTGGATATGACCAATTTTGCCAACTTGTGAACTTTGACGTCATTGTGACGCCATACTAGGTTATGTTGGAAGCAATAGAAAACGGTGGACCAATGCTATCAACTGGTACCAACATCGAAATCATCTATTGCTTGATAATAATGAATTCTCGAGTGTTTACCACCCCACCCCTTAGTAAACCGTGTTACAAAAATAGACTTGTAAACATATTGTGAAAGTTTGATTTTCTTTGACGTTAGCTTTAATATTCTGCAAACTAAATAATTACTAATATATACATCATTTAAAAAACTCGCCTTTCATGAACAATTGATATTTTCTTTAGGAATTTGTTTGTATAAGCGTTGTTATAAAGTTGTATAGACCACTTTTATCCTCCAAAACCTTTTGAGTTATGAAACATTCCAGTTGTAGTTTTAATTTAAATATTTTCTGTGCTCAATTTTTGAACAGTTCTAGCCAATATTTATTGTGTGTTGCAACATGCATACTATTTATTAATTTTTATATAACATGCACTACAATGTTTGTGTTCCTTCTAACGTATTTACTCCTGAAATTTATGTTTTTTTCTGCAAAAAAATGAGTTAAAACATATTGGCGACTAATTAAAGATATTAATTTTAAGGAGCCAAATTTGTAAGAGGTTGTAATTTTCTGAATTCGTTGGTCATCCTGGTCAGTCTGCGCTATATTTTACAACGAACGATAATGCAACAGTGTGAAGTTTTCCATTTTAAAACCGCTTATGGAAGTCGTTTGATACAAATTTGCATTGTTGTCAATATAAAAAATCAATGACATCGTCGTCGTTGTCATCATCATTCGAAAATAGTACAAACCCCGTAGGCTATAGTATTATAGTAATCGGCACCATACCAAACAGAAGAATCAACGGGTTCATGCAGTCGAATAACGTATATCGACTCCTTAGAACACCGAATCATAACATTTGGATTTTGACCAACTGTCAAATCACATTCAGTGGCCATTTTCAATAAGAAAACAGTTGTTCTTGGTATTGTGGGCGCCAGCTATAGCTAGCAGAACCACTTAGCAATCCGTTGGGTGTGTATGTATGTGTGGAGTGGGATGTGTGGTCGGTATGTGTGTGTCACAAATGTTAATTTTTTTTTTTTAAATTGACCTCAATTTGAAAAGTTTAACTTCAATTGGAAACCAAATTCTGTCATAGTGCACCAAACAATGGGATCCCTCATATGTTGATGAGGTCAAAGGTCATGTTTAAAGGTTCAAAGGTAATGTGAGGTCAAGTTGAAAAAATGGGCTTAAAATGTAAAAATTGATCTAAAATGAAAACTTGAAGTTCAATTGGAACCAAACTTTTGCATAGGTGCACATGCGATCACTCATATGTGATGAGATCAAAGGTCAAGTGCCAGGGTCCAAAGGTCATGGGGCGGCCCCAAGCTTATATTAGTTGGAAAATCGCGAAAGCAGAGAACCGCGGAATTCTAGTTTAATAGCTGTCGGGGGGGCAGTTGTAAGTAAACAATTCAGCCTTTTTAAACATACACCACTTAAACTAGCAGTTCCTGTTAATTCATTTAATTACACGCATTTCAATACGTAACTCACTTTAAAAACGCCGTTTTCTACATGCAGAAACCCCGACGATTATTGCATTGCATTAATCTTACATTCACTATGAGCTAGGAAAAAATCTCAATTACCTGGCACAGTTCAGTAGTTCATTCACCAATGCATTCAGAAAATACACCCGTGATTTTTTGGGTATGAATATGATACCCAGATCACACCAAGGTCGTATGTCAACTGTATGTAACAAGTACAAAACATTGAACTGTGGTCCTTGGTAGATGAGCTATTGTAACTCATAGTGTTAATGACAAGGGAATCTCCACACCATTTTAACTCCCCAGAGTTCTTAGTGTGGGACCAGCGCAATCTTCCGCACAGCATCGCTTAATGGGCCGGGCTTAGTCTTTAGACATGCGCTACATCATGGGACTCCCTAGCAGCCCAACGCTGTGTTAAAGGCTCGGCGATTAGCTTGAACAAGGAATGAAACACGTTCGTGTTACCTTGGATATCGCGAAATCAACGAATCAGGGTGGTCAATCTGATGTTAGAAATAGGTTTCTAAACAGGTTCCTTCTCCCCAAAAAAAACCTATATATAAAACTAGTCAGCTAACTAGACAATTTAGTTGAAATTTTGTGCGTTAAATCGTTACGATAGGCCAAGTATATGCGCCAATCTACCGTGTACCGCCAAGTGTACAAAAAATCCGAATCAACGCTTTCTGACACTGTGTGTACGTGGAGATTCCCACGCTCAAGCCGAATTATGAGTGGGATGTGGATAATAACTACCTGCGCAGGGTGAGATTTGCCAGGTTGCAAAGATTCAAACAATGCGGCGGCGCTGTGGCCAAGACGACACGTAAATGGTTGTGATCTGCCAAGACCACTTTTTGGCCTTTGTTAGGTCTCATGGTCCAGATTTTCAGTCTGTACAGTTTTAAAAGCAATATTAGCACATTTTTGAAGGAGCGCTCCCTCAATTTTGAGATTTGAAAATTGAGATTTTGAAAATGAGATTTGTACACGGTTGCATTGGTAACTGGCTAGTAACATACCGTGAAGTAGTTGAGCGGTTTGGACTGCAAATTGTCGACAACCCCTCACCCCGGGTACAACAAACGCAACCACTTCTATTCGAAGGATTGGTATAAATTCATTTTTAACAAAATGTGTTTGTGGTCAAAAAACTTTGGTTGGATAGGGGTGTTTTTTTGGGTAAAGTAAATCACCGTTTTCTGAGCTAAAAAACTTAAACCCCAAATCAAGGATTATTAATTTATTAGCAAAAACAAGTTAATCATGATGCAATACTCTCAATCTCTGACAGTTATTTATATGATTTTGTTGCATACAGTATATATAATTGGTCTAGAATTTTAGCCCAAAATCACCACTTTTTTCTCTAAAAAACCAACATCTTTTTTACCCACATGTCACCACAACGGAGTATTACCTGACCCTTTAGGCAATGTATAAAACCTATATCAATATACAAAAAGGATACAAAAAAAAGATTGTCATATTTTTACTTTAAAAAATAATTGCGCTTAATTTCAGCCCCAAATGCATTTTCGGCCTAGAAATCAGCCCTGCCACCAAATTATTTCAACCACAACCATAATTTTCCTTTAATCTAGAATTATCCTTCAATAAAGTGGTGAGTTTTGTTGTAATTGAGGAGCGGGGTAACTCGAAATAGAGCAATTTTCAAAGCTCGGCCCGCTCGTTAATGGTTAAGCTCGAATAATGTCTGTGTCTCACAACCGAAGGAATTTTGTACTTAGATAATTAATATCGGGTTCCCCGATAATAATTCAACGGCGGCGGGAAACGCCTCAATGTGAAATAGCGGGGAAATAGCGCCATGTACGTGTCTCTACGCTCATCCATTAGTGTGTTATTGGTTCAGGCAACAAGTAAAGTAAGAGGTTTTTTTTATAAGTTGTACATCGTACCTTCTGATATGATTTCATGTCAAATTGAAATCCTTTTCTTCTGTCAAACAATTTTTTTGAGAGGGAAAAAATCAATTTCAAGGTTTGAATTTTCCTATACCAACAACAACTAAAGGCTCGTGAGGCCTATGCCTACTATACCGGAGTGCCCACGGGCTCAAAATTCCCTACCAAATTGATTCTCGGGTCATGTACAATAGACATGGGTAGATAAAAGTTTATGTGTTTTAGCCCCAAATTGCCATCTTAGATGGCCTATGAAGAAAGATGAGTTTCAGAGTAAAAACTGAGGGTTTTGTGTTTTTTTGGTTTTTTTACTTTTGAGACCGCCTGCACTCCATGTAAGAAACGTATATACATGGATTTAAAAAATAGCATAAACACACACACGCAGCACACCAGATAGAACACATACACAAGCAAAAATTAAAATCGGAAAAGGAAAGGTAAGAAAAGGAAATACACACACATACACGTTTGCGCGCATTCGTAAATGTACATGATCCAAATTGTTGCTTGGAAGTCACAGTGGATTTTCCCAAATTCAACAGTGCGCCTCCCAGATATTCTTTGATCCTTTGAACACGGCAAAGCGACTACAGTCGCTCAACGGTCAAAAATATGCAAATTTTGTTTCAAAAAGGTCAAAAAATTAATTAATTTTCAAGGGCCAAAATTTATTTTTTTCAGAATCAGAATGAAAAAATGCATCAAAATTAGTCCAACAAGCCTAGTCTTTGTTGATAATCTTTTCGCATGGTTTTCCAAATGAACTGCAAACATTTATGCCGCCATCTATAAAGCAACGACATTGTGCTATATACGTATACAGATTGGCCGTGTCGAATAGGGTTAATTATGATAAATAGGCCTACGCACAATTTTTAAACATTCTCGTTCGCACGGTTATAGTTCCTAGACAATTCCAAGTAACTGTGCCAAAAGATATCAAATTTTGAAAAATAGGGGGCGCTTTTCAAAAATGTCATTATGCTTTAAACTCCACCTAAAAGACTCTGATGCTAAGTTTTCATCTTGTGGATGAAAGTCAATGGATTGTGATCCGTGTAAACAAGAAACTGTGTTGTACTGTTGATCAAGTACACTTACAAAGTTTGCAATGGCAATAGCAATGCTAGACACCCTTTCTCAATTTGCAGAGTAGCTTTTTAGTTTGTCAAAACTTCTTAGAGAAATAAAAATAAAGGCGAACTACATCATTTTTATCTGCCCAACACTTAAGAATCTCATGAGGTCTCTTCTGTGGCGTGGGGAATTTCTCAATTGCTTCAACTTTTGCTGCTGTGATTGGCCTAATTTGCCATTGTCCTACAAAATTCACTTTTCACCAGATTCTCAGTAAAACCGGCCTGAGATAATTTCTCAAAGTTACTTTTCACTATTACTCTGCTCATTTATGTCATATTGTCTAACATGTACTTCACCTTATTTCTGATATGTTGCAGTTTGGTTGATTAACCCTATGCGGATGTTGCATGTTTTGGTTCTGAATCACCTACATCAATGTCATGGTTCATGATGTGTCTCTCTGGGTACATCAGGAAATAATATCTTCCACTTGTGAATTGATTCTTTCAATTCACTTTCTTGACTTTCTGGGAGGTGACCTAGTCTATTGTAAATTCGCTCTTTGCACGGTTTCGCCATTTGCGTGGAGAACCTCGAACTGGCAACAATATGAATGGGGCATTTACACAACAGTTCGATAAGGTTCGATTCTCTCTAAACAAAACCACTGACCTTGCAGGAGGTGAATGCATTGTTATGTAACATCCTGTATTAATGTATTCCAGTTCGAGGCTCTACATGCAAACAGCCAACCGTGCAAAGAACGAATAGGCAAGTATGTCAGAAGTTTGCAATTTGGCACCATAATCATTTTCTATGTTTATTGTAGTGCTGCCTTCTTCAGCTATTGACTCTGTGATATAATTATTTGTGCTCTCGGGCTTAACACTTGTACTGGTAGACACCAAACACACAGGTTTTGCTGTGTCATCTCTTTATACTCTTTGAACATATTTATGTGACATAATTGTCGGCTTTTAGATCTACTTGGTGTTTTGATCACATAGTCAAAGTCTCCCACATTATTTTCAATCTCATATGGTCCAGTATACTTGGCTTGCAAAGGATGCTCTTGCATTGGAGAAAGTGCCAAAACTTTGTCACCTGGTTTAAATACTCTGTCTCTGGCATCTTTGTCATACCATCTCTTCACTTTTGCCTGGCTCTGCTTGAGATTTTGTTTGGCGATTTCTGTGGCTTTCTAGTGCCTGTGTCTGAATTGAGGCACATTGTCTTAGTAGCAAATTCACATCGGATTTTCACACAACCACTTTTCGTTCAGTAGTTTCAATGGCCTTCTTACTTTGTGACCAAACACCAACTCAATTGGACTGAATCCTAATGACTCTTGTACAGCCTCTCTGGTAGCAAATGACAGGAGATTATAAACGCCCTCATCCCAATCCCACTAAAATTCAATACAATATGTTTTGATCATTGTTTTCAATGTTTGGTGGTACCTCTCCAGGTCCCCTGGGGAATTCCCAACTGATCCGTCACTTGTTGGAACAAACCTGACATGAAATTTGATCCTTGATCAGGCAAAATTGATTTTGGAAAGCCTACTAGGGTGAAAAACTTTGTTTGTTAGAGCTTTCACTATATTCTGTGCGCTAATATTTCTCAAGGGTAATCTCTTGGAAGCACACATGATGGTCAGTAAATACTGACTTCCTGACTTGGTGTTTGGTAGTGGTCCTCTAAAATCTATTATGATCCTACTAAATGGCTCATCAAACGCTGGTATTGGGTTCAAGGGAGCAATAGGGATTTTCTGCTTGGACTTGCCCACAATTTGACTATGTGACAAACCTTACAATTCTCAGAAACGTATTTTCTGAGTGTCGGCCACCAAAAATTGAAAAATGATTCCTAATTATGTCATGTGTTTTTCTCAACATAAGTGTCCTGCATGGGATTATCATGGGTTATGCCTATCACTTCCTATGGTATACTTTGGCACTACAATTGATCTGCACCATGCATCAAGTGGTAGCCATTTCTCATGAGGAAAACATACAATGCCCCGTCACCTAATTTTGGTGGGGTCATGTTCTTGTTCAATTACGTTGTTCCGAGGATTAACGGGTCTCCTTGACAGTATCTAACTCTCGTTACAGTCCCCAGACTCCGGCGGCGGGATTTTACCAGCTTGTACTTTGTTTGTGCTTCCGAGATGGATTTCACTACGAGGTAATTTAGTCTCCATGACGGGAAGATGAACTCCACTATGAAACAGCATAGAATACTTTTTTTCTCTTCCTTAAATAAACGAAGACTTTTCCCATGAGAATGCCTTTTAAGTAAGATTTAGAATAAAAATAATATAATAATCACAAAATTAAAGTACTACATAACAATCCACAACAAATATATATTTCGAAATCTCAAGTAAGATGCTATGCTGTTTGGCTATGACCACTTAAGGGCATACAAAGGATGGAATGCCCACTTTTATTACTGCTTTGTTTTATACAGGTAACTCGTATACGTTACAATGCAGAAACCGAAAAGGCGACGTGTATGTAGATATAATACCCAAAGGACCTGGCAGGAAAAGCAGAGAGAAGGCCCTCAGTTTTGACATTGAGTTATTTGGTACCCATTTTTACAATCATATAACTTTAAATGTGAGTTTTCTCATCCGAAAATTTGAAAAACAAGAAAGTCATATTGAAGAAATGGCACTTTTAGAGGATTTTTAAGTGTAGGCTTTAATGGAAATCGATATTTTATTATACAAACCCCCCCCCCTCCCCCCCCCCCCAAGAACGGGCGAAAGGACTTATTATGGGAATAATGTGTATTGCTAATATTATCTACCTGTAAGTGGCGTTCCCGTTCTTGGGGGAAAGGCGTTCATTTTAAACAATTTCTCAATCGGGGGGCAATAAAATAGAAAAGAAGAGCATAAAAACTCCCAATTTATTCCAATAGCTTTGATGCTTATCACCAGAACAAAAGTACGTACACGGCATACCAGAAGTCCTGTATGGTATTCATGAACAAAACAAGAGTTAGTATTGTGTAATAGTCCAAAAGATTTTCATGAGCTTTGAAACCATAACACACGACCACTTCTGTTATAGTAATTCTGATCATCAATGAAAGGCTGTTGCATCATATCATGAAGATAAAAATCTTCAAGTGAGGTTTTGAAGTAGTATGCAAAATATTTATTAGTGTGGGTGTGTGCTACTAAATCAACCCCCTACAATAGAGTTTTTTCATGTTTTTAGCTTATTATGGCAATTTAAGAAGAAACAGGATAACTCATGAAAACAGCAGTATTATGTACTGCCATATCGCCAAATGACATTTCATCAGCCTAGTTACACTATTGAGGGCGAGTCTATTGAGTATCCTGCCGGTACTTTACATTTTCCTCAATATTTGCCAATCAATTGAATTAAATATAATATTGACTTTCAGGGATTGATGAAAAAATATTTAGAACGAGATAGCAAACTATTACAAAATGACGAAAATTTACCAACAGGGTGTCACCAAAAAGTGGTGCAAGCCGATAAAAAACTTAAATTTCACACACAAAAAAACATCAACCTGGGTTATCATCTTTTGGAATTGCACTTTTACAACAGTCGACTCCCACCGAGGCATCCATGATATACAAAACAAATCAAAAAGAAAATCTAAAAAAAAAAAACAGACCACGGGCTCCCGCGGCCTGGGAACGGTCATTATTAAATGCGTGACCACCTTTTGACCCTATACCACGGGTCATCGTTTTACGAAATTCAAAATACCACTCACCGCTGTGGATTTGGTTGACTCAGAGGGAATAGTCTCCATTACAGTCGTTTATTACCACAGACACTGGAGGGCATCTTTTTATAGGGGTGCACATTAATTATACCCTTGGGTATAACGTCAAATGCCATGGTAATCCACCCACGCAACCAGGGAGGTCAAAGAGTACCTGTTTCACCTATTCCAATGGGCCATTATCGGAATCAGAAGTTGAGACAAGTGCGACTAGTCAATATGTTTATTATGTGTAGTGCAATGTTGATATAGCAATAAGAAATAGAAAGAATCTGCAATTTGAAGGTATTGAACATCTATAATATCACTACTACAAGAAATTTAACTACGCCAAGCAAATAGTACAAATTTTTTTTGATGTTAATTGTTTATGCCTGGTATCCAAAAAAAAAAGGGTTTAGGTGATTTTAGTAAGCAAACGTTTTATGTGAGGAAAAACGTAATTCATGTTAAGAAGAGGTAAGGGTAATCGGAATGTTAACTTAGCCAAAATGCATCGAACTTTAAACTAGGTACGGAGCTTGTTTAAGAAGTGCTTTAGTATGTGTTTCGTCAAGTGCAATGCAATCTCCATTGACAACAGCAAATGGTGCATAGGAGTTCGCCCAGTGGCGTAGCGCCTAAAAACGCTATTCGGAAAGCATGATACACTTTGCGCCAACAATTAAAACACCATGGGCCTTTTAACTCAAGTTCTTTAAAAACCGACGGGTCTACTCATGTTAGGCTTCTGTTAAAGCAATTTCAAATATTTTGATATGTTTGCAAGTGGCATTGGTGTGTGGTAAAGTTCGCAATTCTCTATGTATCGACAAACAAGGAACTGTGTGATTGGAAACATTAACGCGGAGATCTCCAATAATAATAACGCTGACGTAAAACGTCCTTCTAAAGGAAATAGCCGTGAAATGGCGCTTTGTACGTGTCTACCTCATCCTAGTGTTCCGTTGGTCGAAGTCAAGTTAGAGGTCATTGTTAGGTGGCAATGTTTCATCATTGGGACGAGCAGAAATTTGGCGTTCTAGCGCTGTCGTTAAATTACAATCGGAGATCGAGCTTATGCAAAATCGCTTCTTTGTGACAAATAAGCATTTTAGCACTGTCGTTCACAGGCATAGTTTACTAGACAACACAAACCTTCAAAAATTACCATTATGGCTTTAAGTAAGCAAAATATTAAACATATTAAACCGTTGTTACTCAACGAATTTTAGAGTACGGCGATTTAAGCTAAAATCAAGTTTAGCTAACATAGGTTTAGGGGAATAACGGGCCTTAAGTGGCCGTTGTTAACATGACGAACGGGTAAAACCATTAAAGAAGAGTTGAAGCAGTTATACGAAAGGAACGAGAATGAAAGTATAAAACAGGAAGACAGAAAGAAAAAAAAGAAAGGACAAGGAAGCTAAAATGGAGAAAGGGCAGAACGGAAGGAAACAAGAAAAAACAAGAAAGGAAGTCTTTCGTTTGAAAAGAAAGACAAAATCGAGAACGAAAGACAGAAAGAGCGCCGAAGACAAACTACAGAAAGAAGCTGTAAGATAAAAAGGCAGACGGATAAAAAAAAGAAAGAAAGAAAGAACGCGACAGAAATAAAAGCGAATCAAAGACCGATAACCAAATAAGGGAGACACACAATGCAAAGGAGACAGAAAGAAAGTGGAAATACAAACTTGACATCAAACACAAAAAGAAAGACAGAAAAACAGGGCTGGATAGAACAGTAAGACCAAAAAAGATGAAAGGAAGTGAAGAAGAGTGGAAGGGTGGCAAAGGTTAAAAAGATGAAATGAAAACGGAAAATAAAAGAAGACATCAAAGGATTTTAAAGAAAAGAAGCAGAAGGAAGAAAAAAGGAAGGAACGATAGAAGAAAAAGAAGGAAAGGGAATGAAGAAAACCAGATAGAACGAAGAGAAAGAGAGTCATAAAAGGACAAGCAAAAACAAAATAGTCGAAGGAAAAACAAGAAAATTCACAGAAAGATAAAGATTAGCAAAAAGAGGAACAATATTCATAAAGAAAAAGGGGACAGGGGGAAAGAGGAGTACAGGAAAGCGGAAAGAAAAGAACAGACATGTAACACGGAGCTAGGGGCTCATGTTAAACGTTCTTTGTTTTTTTTTTCTTTTTTTTGTTTGAAATGTGCATCCAATCCGGAAAGGTCACATTTCAGAAAAGGGCAAAGATAGTCGATAAATAGGGGAAAAGTCATGAGAATGAAAATTCAGTTTTTAATTCCGAAAGTTTTTATTCCGAAGGTCAATATTCGAAAAATTCGGAAGTGGGAGGGGGGGGTTTAATATCTTCTCTTTTGGAGAAAACGACTTTCGGAGTAATGACCTTTAGGGGGGTAAACATCCTATGAAATAAAAAAAAGGTTTTTATTCAAGGCGATATTCGAAAATTCGGAGAAACGGACCTTTCGGGCGCTCTAGAGTAATGACCTTCGGAGTAATGACCTTTCGGAGTAATATCCTATGAAATAAAAAAATAGGTTTTTATGTATTGTCATAGGGATCATTTTCAACGTTCTTGCCCGTTAGGCATTTTTGAAATTGGAATTGACCTCTTAGGACCTTTGTCTCAAATATTTTCAACATGCTAGGATGTAATTTTAAAGGGGGATCATTTCTGTTAAATTTCAGTTCAATCAGAGTTTGTAAAAAATGACTTGACCTCTTAATGACCTTGATCTTGAAAATATCTTCACATGTTCTAGGATTCGTAAGGATCATTCAGTTTAAATTTCAGCTCATTGGAGCATTTTGAAAATTTGACCTTGAACGCTTAAGACCTTTGACTCAAAATGTTTCAAGCATGTTCAGAATGTCATAAAGATCATTTCAGTTAAATTTCCGCTCACTCGGAGCATTTTGAGAAACTTTGACCTTCGACCCTCCTAATGACATGATCTCGAAAATATTCAAAGGGTTAGGTCATAAGGATCATTTCAGTTAAATTGCAGCTCAATTGGAGCCATTTGGCAAATTTGACCTTCGACTCCTAAGGACATTTGGATCTCGAACATATTTTCACAATGTTTAGGGAACTGTCATAAGGACATTCAGTTAAATTTCAGCTCAAATCGGGATTTTGAAAAAAAATGACCTTTGACCCTTAATGACTTGATTCGAAAAATATTCACCGTTTCGGATGTCAGAAGGATCATTCAGGAAAATTTCAGTCTCAGATCATTTGAAAGTTTGACCTTTGACCTGAAGACCTCCATTGACTTGTATGGAATTTATAACATGCACAGTACAAGTAGCACCAATTACCAATCAGAAGGACATATGGCCGTATTGTATTTTTTCATTTCCGTTTGTATTTTTTTTACAATAATAAAGAGTGGTAATCTTTATACCATGCTACGCTACCAAATCAACTTGAATATTCTTTTGTTTATTCGAGTTTCTTGACTAAGGAGATAAACATAGAACCGCCATAAATAAGCCATCTAAATGAAACCTTCCCCGGGACATGTACCGTACCTGAAGTACGATTTTTTTTGATCACAATCGAGGGGGTAAAAATATTTTGTGTTTTGACGTGATTTGCCGGACTGCCAGACAATAATCTTTAAATGCGATTTCAAAACACCCAAGGTAACTTGACTGGAAGGAATTGAAAGGGAGAGCTGCAAGAAAATATAAATTCCCCCTAAAATAAAGTAGGATTATTATAGTGAGCGAGTGTCACCTTCATACGGTACGTTTAGAAACCAAGTCCTAATATCTCCTTATCGATTGTTAATCTCATGTAAGTAGATTTAACCTTTTCTCGAAATGAATGTAAGGCTTACCAGCTAAAGAATTCTGGCTCTTGCAGACCAGGTTAGGGGATTCATAGGGTAAGGACAGGCGAGCGAGGCGCGAAGCGAGGAGGAAAACCGAACCCCTACCCGATTTTGACAAAGCCCCTATCTCGGCCCAGGTGACCTTGAAAAACATTGTGTACACCAAATATGAAGCATGATTCAGAGGGCCTTATGACCCTTTTGGGTGTTTATAGCTCTGAATTGCGGGAGAAGGATTTTCTATATTGACACAAAAATTAATATTCTCTTCAATTCAATTGACCCCAACTCTGTGTAAACCATATTTGAGGGATGGGTCCGTGGTCCTCTGGATGCCTTTGGTTAAATTGGACCCAAGCGTTGGGCATACTGTCCATTCACTTAGCTTAGACCCTAGGTTTTTAATTAATATAGAGAAGGTAGATGTGCCGGGAGAAAATTTGTGTACAAGAAAAGTTGGTATTCATCTAATACCCAACAAGATTTTGAAGGTGCGTGTGAAAATGTACTTCTTCCCACCCCAATTCTATTCAATTTTGCGATTTTGGCCATCAACCTGCAAGAATCGGAACCAGCAGAATATCGTAATGAGAATAAACTTTTTCAGGAATGTTCCATTTATAAGCTAGGTGTGTGTAAACGTTGCATCTCTCTTTGCCAGTAGAAAACTTTGATCGATATCATCAACATTGCTTGTAATGAATAAAATACGTTTTATTCAGGGGATTTGAGGTAGTCAATAATTGCCCTGATCAACTTTTGTGTTATTCATGGTGTGTTTATACACCGATCCGGTTTTACACATTCTCACACCTCACTGGCAGCCTAGCGGGGTGAATCATGCTTGAATTCACTCAAATGTGCATTGAATACTTATCAAGCGTGGTACAGACGTACAAAAGATTTTGGTAGGTGGGTTGGCGGCCCCAGTAATGGCGGTCAATTCTGACCAATCATTTGGCTTTTTGGGGGGGGGGTTTTTGTCGGGCTTTGTCGATAGAGATGCGAATCAATGTTACAAACGCCAATTAGCCCCAGGGGTCGTTCGCGAACCTCATGCGTAAACCTACCGGGTAATACTAAATCATGCTAGGTCTACATAATAGACCTTTCTACCATTTAACCGTGCCTGAGAAGTGATCCACTCAGGTGAATAGTATGCACGTATATTTACGAAATGAGGTTTAGAGCGACGAAACCCTGGTTACTAACGTGTGATCGAGGTGCGCAAGGACATCACATTACCGTACAGCATATCAATGGGTTGTTTTATTGATTGAGGCGAGAATTTTAAAAAGCACAGCCCTACAGGTGTCACGCATACCGCCAGGGAGCGCTTTGTTTCTTGCTCGTAATTCCAAGTCGAAGTTTTCCGAAATAAAAACTTAAATTCAAAAATTTAAAAATACAAATACACTACATCTTGATATGACCTTTAAGGAAGTGACACAATATGGGCAGGTCACTGTACGACCAAGGTTTCTGGTCCGCCGTTATTGATGCAGTGGGATCGTTAAATCGATAGTCGTTCCAACTTGTATGTTCTACCAAAGACCACCGCACACGCATTTGTTCATGATACCAGCGATGGCAGATCATTTGCCAAAACTTTGAGGGGAAAAGGTCAAAATTAAATAGAGTGGTAGGTAAAATTCCATCCATTATGTTTGAAATTTAAAAATCATGTTGGGTACTTTCGTTGAATTACAAACTTTCTTTCACGATTTTTTCCCAAACTCTACCTTCTCTATATTAATTTGAAAGAGAGGGTCTAAGCTAAGTGAATGGACAGTAGAAGCAATTTTAAGCTCTGTTGCCGAAGAAGAAGAAAAAGGACCTAAAATACAATAACCAGCCCGTACTACGCACAGGCTGGTTAATATCTCCTATAACGATTGTTAATCCTCATGTAAGTCGATTTAACCTTCTTAAAGGGGCATGGCGAGTGAGGAATATGAAGTTTTCATCTTGATAGACTGGCCTTCACTCTAAAACACCATCTGTAAAGTTTCGCGCCATATTTAATCGTTTGAGCGAGAATAAAAACGTGATTTTATAAGCCCCTAGATACTCTAAAATAATATGGTCGAACAAAATGTCGCTATTTGCTAATACTTCCAACAAACATTCCTTGGCACTAAGATTTCACAGTACAGGGTAAATGCGAAAAATAGTAGCTTCTTCAGATACCAAATGTTGACCACTTCCGGTAACATCGGGCTTCTGGGACGAGGCTTAGCGATCTGGCAATGGACCTTTAATATGCAAAGGGCAAAACACACTTCTTCACACATTGCAGAAAGACATCGTCCATTATACCGTTTGCTAGTTCCGATATTCCTTACTTCTCAGTACTTAACATGAGCTATCGGCACTGTGTCACAGCCATCCTATTCCGGGTTTCCCCTGATTGTACAGGCACTGGAAATAACAAACTGTGGATTTGAAGCTGTTGCACAAATTGGCATCCAGTACAAAGGTGGCGGACAATGGGTTATTGATCGCGAATCATCTCCTCCAACGACACGACAATACTAATGGTGACAAAACCTGTATTCGCTCATTGTCAAAACGAGGGTTGAAAAACCCGAATTCAATAGATTTGAAGGTTTCACAGGTCCCATTCCTTTTGTCATGTAGAAAACGGCTTAGGTCCAAGATACCCCAAAAACTCTCTCGTGATTAGTCAACAATAATATGGAAAATAATAATCAACAGGTGCATCATGTTAATTGAACAGACCGAGTAGTCGATTGCATGGTGTGATGATTTGATGACAACTGTCGATGTTGCGGGTGTGTATCTATAGAGGTTTTATTACCTCTATGGTATTATGCATTCAAAGTGAGTGCTGAGACCAACGCAGGAAGGATGATACCCAAACTGCCAAAGACAACCACAAATTGAGAGATATTCTTCCTGCAGCCGTCTGTCACACTAGGGGCCCACGTACGCCAATCTTGCTCCAACCTGTAAACAAAGTAAGCATTAGATAATTTGAACACATAATTAGTATTCTGTCAAAAAAAGGGCGTGTCCTAACATGATCAGCTGACCCACTTTTCTCTGACACACTGAGAATTCGGAAACATAACGGAATAAACAAGTGCTTGATCCCGAAGGGCTTGCCGAATCATAAGTGTGTCAGAAAAAAGGTGGTAAGAAGGGTCATGGTTTACGGAAACTCCCTCCCAAAAAAGCCCGTAATTCTAGTTATCCAGCTTGATAATGATAAGCTAGTTTTTTGAAACCTACATTCCAACGATAACTCAACATACCGATCTCTGACCATAAGTGTCAATCTTTAACCATTGCCCTCCCGATATGGGAACTTTAACATTAAGAAGTACTCTTTACAAAACAGCATTATGGACGGCAGAATCATTCAACAACTGATATCTACGATTTCAAGTAAGGCACCGTTTGACGCACGAATTCGGCATGTTGCGACCTGCTCTGTCCTTGAATGCCGTTTCAAATGGACTGATCTTAGAAAAAAGCGACGTCACGCACGAACGACAAACGTAATTCATATTCACCTGAGAGGGAATATAAGTACAGGTATTCGAAGAACGTCGTCAATAATATTTGTAGCGTGCGAGTCTGGCGGGTATTGTTTGTTAAATCAAACGATCCTAGTAAAAGTTTATGAATGAAGTAAAAAATTGGGTAAAATGGCCTGATTGGCCTGTAGCTCAAAAAAACTTAAGGTGTTCAAATCGTCGCCCGGTACGTTTTAGAAACCATTCTAATATCTCCTATATCGATTGTTAATCCTCATGTAAGTAGATTTAACGTTCTTCGAAATGAATGGCAAGGCTTTACCACTAAAGATTCTGGCTCTTGCAGACCCAAGGTTAGGGGCATTCATATTGGCGTAGACAGAGGGCGAGCGAGGCGACGAAGCGAGAGAAAACCGAACCACCCTTACCCACCAGCCATTTTGCACAAAATGCCCCCTATCTCTCTGCCAAGGTGAACTTGAAACACTATCTGTGTACACCCAATATGAAGCATGATTCAGGGGTCCCTGTGACCCATTTTGGTGTTTATAGCTCTTGAATGCGGGAGCAGAAGGATTTTCTATATATTGCATTTCCCAAACACTTATATTTCTTTTTAATTCCACTTGAACCCAAATCTGTGTACAACCCTATTTGAGGGCTGGTCAGTGGTCCTCTGGATTGAATTGGCTTAATAGGCCCAGCTTTTGGCACTACATGTCCATTCAATTCGCTTAGACCCTCGGTTTTTAATTAATATTAAAATTAAATTCAACAATAAAACAAAGTTCGTGAAAGAAAAGTTGGTATTCCTCTAATTACCCGAACAAGATTTGAAGGTGGTGCTGAAACGTAACTTCTTCTTCACACCCAATTCTATTCAATTTCTTCCTGCGATTTTTGCCATCAACCTGCAAGGAATCGGAACCAGCCGAATAATCGTAATCAGCATAAACTTTTTCAGGAAGTGTCCATTTAGAGATAGGTGTGTGTAAAACGTGCATCGCTCTTTGACAGTGAAACATTTGATCGCATATGCAATCAACATTGCTTTAAATGTATAAATAGCGTTCTATTTTATTCCAGGGATTTTGAAGGTAGTCAATCAGTGCCCTGATCAACTTTTGTTTTATTCATGTTTTGTTGTTTATACACCGATCCGGTTTTACACTTCCAACACTCTCACTGGCAGGAGCCAATAGCTGGGGTGGCATCCTGCTTGAATCACCCAACGGTGCAGATTAAAAAAGTGAAGCTTTTGATTATAACTTAATCAAGCGTGGGTACAGACGTCAAAATATTTGGGTAGGTTTTGGGGTTGGGCGCCCCCAGTAATGGCGGATCAATTCAGACCATCATTTGGCTGGTAGGATTTGTCTATAGATGATGCACATCAAAATTTACAAACGCAACTTAGTACCTGGTCGACTGACGTGATCGGTGTGCGAAGGACATCACATAGGCTACAGCACTATTCAATGGGCTTTTTATACTGATTGAGCGCGAATTTTAAAGCACAAGCCCTACAGGTCTCACGCATACCGCCGGCAGCGCTTTGTTTCTTGCTCGGCGGTGATGTCCCAAAGAGGTTTCATATATAGATAGAGAGGCAAAGTGTTACGTCATCTTTAGAAGTTCATCGTCTCGCATGTTTGCCGACCACACGGAAACATAAGATACCAACATAGAAAAAGCAATGGCTGCCGTCCGCTTCTTCCACATACTGTGGGTGCCGCTTTGCATATGATACACTAATCGGTAGTGATACAAATTGATGTATATGTGAGGTGGCCGGTGTAATAATAGTGCACTGGATCATTGTGCTCAGATATCACTCGCTTAGGTGCTTGCGCTCTTCGGGAAAAGATTATTCCATTGAGGCGGTTATTTAAATCAAGACGACTGACGTGTCCATTTCATTCCGTTGTGTGCATGGGTAGGACAAAATTTAACCACCCAATAGCACCCAACATCCACAACTGATATTTTGCCGGATTGTTTGTATCGAATTGACATTATGTTGTACAAGCACCCAACTAATAATTATTCCGTGAATCTTCAAACTGTCAGCGCCCAGCACGGACGACTGGTTTTTGAAATGGCTTCACCCCCTTGTGATTCACCCGTCTATACAAACATCTTCGCTTCAACTTTCAAAGAAAGACAAATACACTACATCTTTTCATTATGTCCCTTTTAAGAGAAGATGACACATATGAGCAGGCCACTGTCCGACCAAGGTCCTCTGGTCCGCCGATATTGATTGCATTGTTAATCGTTACATCGATATCGCCGTCCACCTCGTATGTTAATAATACCAAAGACCACCTCACCCGTCATTTGTTAATGATACCAGACGATAGACAGATCATTTGCAACTTTGATGGGAAACGGGTCAAATTTCAATAGATTTGTTAGGTACAATTCCATCCATTGTTTTGAAATTTAAAAATCGCTGTTGGGTAATTTCGTGAATACAAATTTTCTTTCACGATTTTTCCCAACACCTCTACCTTCTCTAAAAACCGAGGTCTAAGCTAATTGAATGTACATTAGAGCAGTTTTAGCTCTGTGGGTCCAGAAGAAGAAGAAGAAACAGACCAAATACAAGAACCAGCCGTGCTACGCACACGGCTGGTTAACTATCTCCTATATCGATTGTTAATCCCATGTAAGTAAGATTTACCTTTTCTTAAAGGGGATGGCCCGAATTTGAGGAATGAATTTCCATCTGCTAGACGGCCTTCACTCTCAAAACCCCATCTGTAAAGTTCGCGCCGATATTTGCAATCCGTTTTGATGCGAGAGCTAAAACCGTGATTTTATAGCCCCATAAGTACTATTTAAAATAATATTGGTCGCCCAAATGTCTCTTTTTCGCTCATAGCTTCCAAACCAGACATCCTTTGCACAAGATTTTTTCACAGGTAAATGAGAAATAGTAGCTTCTTTCTGATACCACAAATGTTGACCACTTCCGTAAAATCTGGGGCTTCTGGGACGCGGCGATTACGACGTGCCAGACCTTTAATAGGCACAAGCCAAACCACACTTCTTCAAAACATTGCCAGAACGACATCGTTCATTATACCGTTTTGCTAGTTCCGATTACGCTTCTCATTCACTTCACATGAACTATCGGAACCTCGTGTCACAGCGCATTCCTCTTTCCAGGTTTCCCTGATTGTACAGCCCTGAAAAACAACTGTACGGATTTGAAGCTGTTGAACAAAGTGGTCATCATTCCAAAGGTGGCGGACAATGCTTATGATCGCGAATCATCTCCTCCAACGACACGACAATTACTAATGGTACAAAACCTTTATTCGCTCATCTTTTTCACACGAGGGGAAAACCCCAAAATTCAATAGATTTGAAGTTTAAAATTCCCAATCCTTTTGTCATGTAGAAAACTCTTAGGGTCAAATATACCCAACAAGTCTCTTTTCGTGATTATTTCGACACACTATTTTTGGAAATACTTAATCAAAACTGGTCACTCCTGTTATTGAACAAGACGTAGTAGTTAGTAATTTGCATGTGTGTGATATATGGCCTACAACTGTCGATGTATTGCGGTGTGTAATTATCATAGAGGTTTATATTACCTCTATGGTATTATCTCAAAGTGAGTGCTGAGACCAAAACGCAGGTAAGGTATACCCAAACTGCCAAAGACAACCTAAAAAAAAAAAACAGGAGTGATCCGTAGCCGCAGTCCTGTCAATAACTAGGCCCACGTACTGCAATCTTGCTCAACCTTTAAACAAAGTAAGCATTAGATAATTTGAACACATAATTAGTATTCTGTCCAAGAAAATCAAAAAGGGAGTGTCCTTAACCTGACCATCTGACACACTTTTTTTCTGACACACTGATGAATTCGGAAACATCAACGGAATAAAACAGTTGCTGTGATTCCGTGAAGGGTTCCGACTTCATAAGTGTGTCAGAAAAAAGGTGCGTAAGATGGGTCAGGTTACGGAAACGCCTCCAAAAATGCCCGTAATTCTAGTTTTCAGCTGATATGAATATCCTAGTTTTTTTAGAACCCTAAATTCCAACCGATAAACTCCAACTATTACCCGATCTCCTGACCATTAATTGCTCATCTTTCTAACCATTGCCCTCCCTATATGGGCAACTTTAACCTTCAGATTACTCATTTACAAACCACAATTAGTAGTGCAGTAACGTCATTTCAACCACTGATTATCTACGAGATTTTTCAAGCTAGCCTCGTTTTGACGCACGAATTCGGCATGTTGCGACCTGCTCTGTCCTTTTCTGGCGTTTTCAAAATGGACTTGATCTTAGAAAAAATGCGACAGTCACGCACGAACGACAAACGTAATTCATATTCACCTGAGAGGGAATATAAGTACAGGTATTCGAAGAAAGTAGTCAATAAATTATTTGTAGCGTGCAGAGTCTTGTCGGGTATTGTTATGTTAATTCAACGATCCTAGTAAAGTCATGAATTGAAGTAAGAAATTGGGTAAAATGGCCTGATTTGCCTGTTAGCTCAAAGAAAACTTAAGGTGTTCACATCGTCGCCGTGAGCCAAGTAATTGCAAGCCGAAACATACCTGGTTCGATACGCATCACAGCATGGCTTGGCGTGCGATCTTTGTTGGTGTATCTATCTCAAATGTTCATGCATGATATTAGTTTTGAAAAGTTCCATCAATTATGTACTAACACTTTCATACCTGTTCAACTTGAATTTCAACTTGATATTGTTTTGAATATAGTTTAGACCATTTAGAAGCTCACGCCATTCTTTACTGATGGGTCGTTCTTCTTTGAGGTCATTTTCAATCAAATTCACACTCATTTCGGATTCTTCCATCGATGATGCTTGTAAACTTGTAGAACTCTCACTGATTTCAAGCTCTTGGTTGTTCTGAATTCGAGGGCTTGTTTGTGGAAGCATGCTATATAGAAACAGTCAAGATTAGACCAGAACAATGTTTATATAACACAAGACCACCTCGTGCATAAGCATGCTGCTTTTTTTTTCAAGTAGATAAAAATTAATTTGGGGATTTTTTTATAACCCCAATACTTTATGGATAGTGTTCCATTTATGGCTCTAGATACATAAGAAAAAGGCACGTTTAAACAAGTTATTTACTGTATCCTTCAAAAATTTGATAGAAAGACTCCTCTGCGTGGCAAGATAATATCATCTATCAGAAATGTTACGCGTAAATACAATACAATATGAGTCGAAAAGAATTTGAACGGAATTGGTGATTTATTTCAAAACACACACACACTCAAAACCCCCAGTGAAGAAATAATGAAGCATTCTCTCCCGCCCAAAACAATGAAGCATCCCCAACCAATAGAACATATTGCTCACTCCTAGAGGAGTAATGCCTATATTACTAAAAGTACTCATTTTTCGAGCTGTACAAAACAAACGCAGAGTAGGCATTTTGCCGTGTACTTACAAAAACAATATCTGCTATTCATTCGTCTTGATGACCATCAAAATTCATGTATCTCTTTCATGCGTTGAATGGCTCGCCTGCTGGAGATCGAAGAGAACAGCGAAGGTTTCTTACCTCAGCCACCATGTGTCTTTCAAACTGACGTAGACGTGCTGGCTTGCTTGCTTTCATGAGATTTGAAGATCTCAACAAAGGCATTCGACTCCGAGACTTATCACACTGTTGAATATGGACTGGACGAGCATGGTGCACTTACACTTTAAATTGATGGAATTTAATTATGGCTTATGCCTTTTAGTAGTCCATATCCATTTTCATTCAGGTATTTGTCGATGTTGTTCTTGAATTGATTTACTGTCTTGGCATTGATCACTTCAGCTGGGAGTCTGTTCCAGTTGTCCACCACGCTCGGAGAGACGATATGTTTGCGTATATAAGACCTTTAATCCGCCCCTTTTGTCCGAATCTCGTATTTGGCCCCTTGTGATTGTTGTAGCAAATGAGAACATGTTCTTGTCCTCTGTATCGTCAAACCATTGATGATCTTGAAGGTTTCAATAATATTTCCCTTACTCCTTTTCATTTCAGAGGATACAGGTTAAGCCCCCTTAGTCTTTCTGAATACCTCTTTCAAACAGGCACCAACTTTGTTGCTCTTCTTTGAACCTTCCTAGGTCCCATATGTCTTTCTGCAAATATGGAGACCATGCTTGTACAGATATTCAAGGTGTGGTCTAATATATCAATATATTTGAACATTCTCTTGATGATCCTATGTTCGCTTGCTTTTCCTGCACCTTGTGCAGTATATTCATGGGTTGCAGTCCACTTGTGAGGTATAGACCCCCGGGCATTTTTCTTTTCATGCACTGCTTTCAATGTCCTACCATTCATAACTGTAACATATTGTAGGATTATCATGTCCCATATTCATACACTTGCATTTGGAAGTGTTGATCTGACATGCCATGTGTTGGACCATCCTCCAAGGAATGCAAATCCTGTTGTATCATGTCCTCTCCTATATTGTTGTCTTTGGTGACTATGTTGTAGAGCTATGTGTCATCTGCAATATTTGGCTGTTGATGATACAATATCTGGCAAGTCCTTGATATAGAGCACAAAAGATATTGGTCCGTATACAGACCCCTGTGGCACACCACTCAAAACTTTAGCCCAGTTAGACACTTCACCCGGACGGCAACCTGTTGTTTCCTGTTAGCAAAAAACTCCTTAATCAATTGATCACCTTGTCATTGATCTTATGTTTGAAGCTTGGAGATACGGAGTTTGTGAGGTACTGTCAAATGCCTTCGAGTAGTCTAGGTCGAGCACCACCCTGTAAATACCATGCTCTGCGTGTTGTGTCTTTTCTTTGTTAGCCATACAATCTTACAAATTCTGGGACAACAGTATTGTTGGTTAGGTTTAACTAACTCTAGAGGTTTGCATTTATAGCGAAAAAGACAGACCCACGATATGTTATGAATTAAACCAATCGAGACGATCATTTGAGACATCACACACAAAATTGCGGGTTGGTTGGCCTACGTGGCGCATAATGCCGTACATTTGACGAGCTCACTCGTCCATTCATTGGCAAAACTTGCCGCATCAACCATTAGGGCTTCCCTTAACATTCTTGCTGACTTGTTGAGCTTGCGTAATCACTTAGTTGAAGCTTTTAAGAGTGCCACCTAAGATCTTTCCTTGTTATCCTGTTGAAGGTAGATAGTGAAATATCAAGAAGAGGGTTCTGTCTGGAACTGACATTGTTGTTTATTCTTAGGGCTTGATCGAGCTACTCGAGTAATGTTAGCTTACGACCTACCAACCCGCCGCCTTCCTGAAGCTTCAAATTGCCTGGATTTTTTTTTATAATTGCTTGCTTACTGGTATAAGGTTTGCTTTTGGGACAAAACGGCGTCGAACCTCTAAAAGGCCACCGTGTCTGCAAATAGGTTTCAATAATTGCAAAAGTTCGCTGTGTATTTGGGTAGCCACGATTACTAGTATCGTAGGAGTTTTTCCATAGCCTGACCCATCTAACACTATTTTCTGACACACATGAATTCGGAAACCTTAAGGAATAAACCTATGCTTTTTCCGTGAAGGGGTTTTCCGATCATATTGTGTCAGATCGGTCATGTTTACGGACCTCCCTAATCTGTCTCTAATGTTCAATAACCTGGTTGAGAAGTGTAGTGCGGTAACCTGACCATCTGATAACACTTTATTTCTGACACACCTATGAATTCGGAAACCTTATGTTGCTTTATTCCGTGAAGGGTTTCCGAATTCACAGGGTGTCAGAAAAAAAGGTTGTCAGATTGGTCAGGTTACGGAAACTCCTTGTAAATAGCCTACTAAAAAATCCTGTAATCATACCGGTTGATCCTTGCTTTATACATAACCATTCTAATCTTGTGTTTGTAATCCCCGAGTTGGAATTTTGTTTGAATCTGAATGACGCTTTGCGTAAGTTGTTTAGATGCATGCATTAGTAATCAGCTGCAAAAAGTGGTGCTTTCAGTAAATCAGGAATAACTGAATTATCAATTTATTTGATTTTTTTTTAATTTTCATTAGCGGGAGAGAATGCCTGCTAAATATGTGGTTTTGAGTGTTTAAAGAAAAATTAATCATCATCTCGATCAACTTCTTCGTAACTCATGCTGTGGACGAAACTTCTTTTTTTAAATCTCGGCTAAGTTGTTTCCGACCTCAGACACATTACTGACACTGCATCACCGTTATTTTTAAATATTAAATAAGGAGATAACGGTGTTCGTAGGGAATCTGAATTAACTTTATCCCGCGTTACGCAAGATTATGTAAAACATCGTTTTGTGAGGGCGGCTTCAAAAACATCAACGCGACACACTTTTTTGACAACTAATTCTAGAAATTATCCTACTAACTACACCCTTTGCAAATTTAATGAAGTGTGATTTTGGCAATATGATTTTTCATAAAAAGCTAGTTTTAACACGTCATCTCTATGCAAATATTCATATAGAGGCCCTATAACATACAAAATCATGACCTTTGTAGCATACATGGCAAGATTCCTGCAATGGATGTTCATATTTTTTTCAAGGTAAAGCGCTTGTATGTCCCTACTTATATCAGTTTGTCAAAATTGTGTGCCATTGTTTAAAATTTCGCTAAAAATAAAAAGCCAATTCAACATGGGGGTCAGAGCTGTGAACTGCCAGTAACCGCCAGCAATTTGCAAGCTGAATTTTCAAACAGCCCCTTATATGATGTTATATTATGTAATTATGTAACCAATCAAAGATCATAAGCAGGGTGTGGTGGGTGTGGACATCATTGTAAAAACCTCTCGAGTGAGATGGACATGATGAAGGACTGTGTCGCCTTTGTTTCAGCTTTCTCTGTATTTTCTTCATCTTCGTCGCCTCTTTCTTCCTGATAATCTCTGGTCTTTCCATGCTCAACAACCATGGTAACTTTTCCAGAAAGACTCTTCTTACACAAGGCGACATATTGTGAGTATTAAATGTTCTGAAGTGACAGTTAATTGTCACGATGGTGGCCAATACTGACAATGTGCACATTACCAAGGTGAACATCAGAAATTTTCCAATGAGAGGAATATTTATGGAGTGGTGGCAAAATATTTGGTATCACAGCAGAACCCCACCACAAGATAAGCACGGAGATAGATAGAGTAACCTTTTCTTGTGCATGTGACGGTAGATAGAATCCTAAGACGGTTATCGATAAAGCAATAGACAGGGAAAGACTAGTGTAATAATGTAGAATAATGAGTTTCTATGGAAAAGGAACGAATAGGTGATATCAATGTACGGTTCCTCGCAACAAGGATACCTAACGACATGACGCACTACTCTACTCTTCACTATATCCCACTCGCCATTTCTCCAGTAGTCTCTCAGTTCCACTGTGTCACTGAGGGTTTTTAAGTCCACTGTGGAACCGTCGTAAGCCCAACTTGAGAATTGCAAATGGCACTCTTGCTTATCGAATGGAAAGTAAGAGATGTCAATGCGGCACAAAGCTCTGAATTGGACCGGTGGAGTCCATTTCAACTGTGTCCGTCGTACATAACTTTGGCACTTCTGACAGTCTCTATCCCGAAGCGCTCGCACTGGAGCAAATCAGAAAGATTAAAAAAAATGAAAATCAAACGCATAACCGACAGTGTGGATTGTTGATTGCTCAGAGGTCATATATTTTGGTTGTTCACAGATTTGATGCTGTTGGTTGTTAAGAGGTCATTGATTTGTTGTTGTTCAGAGGTCATTAATTTTTTAATGTTCAAAGATCATATTGATTGTTCTTTGTTCAGAGGTCATCGATTGTTGGTTGATCAGAGGTCCCTTTTATCAGAGATAATTGGTAATCTGAGGTCGTTATTTCTTTAGAAGCAATTATTGGTTGTTCAGAGTTCATTGTTTAGTCAGAGATAATTGATTGCTGGTTGACAGTTCCATTCTAAACATTTGCGGCTACACTCTAGCTGCACACACCGAGAGCGCTACCCATGGGATTGCCACCTTTGTTAGTAACTCAGCTCAATGGAAACAAATTGCAACCTCACATGCAGACTCCACCCTGGAATGGGCAATGACCCAAATTGCAAGTGTCCATGTCACCAATGTCTACAAGCCACCTAACCATTGGCTTCAAGCAGACTCTCTACCTACTGATGGTGCACCTTGCATTTACGCTGGTCACACCATTTACGCTCCCATAGCATCTGCACTGCTCGGTCACAGCGCCGCCGATTCCGTATCCGCATCGCTAATTGGCCGGCTACTCTTAGACGTGCGCTACGTCATGGTTACACACCACTAACTCACTTATACACAGTCTATGGAAAAATGGCAACTTTGAGCATGTTTCTTTCACATTTAAAACTCTCACAGAGGAAATACAACGACATCACTCCAAATCTTACTACCTGAGCTCACCTATAGAATATACGTCCCAATGCACATGCATGTACCGCTAAAATGATAAAAATCATATTTTTTCCAGTGCAACACTTACTTCCATATCGATTAAATTAAACGACTGAGGTTGAAAGGTCAAAAACTTCAGAAAAAATGAGACAGACTTATGATCACTGGATGTTTCTATAGGTTACACACCACTAACTCACTTATACACAATAGTCTATGGAAAAATGGCAACTTTGAGCATGTTTCTTTCACATTTAAAACTCTCACAGAGGAAATACAACAACATCACTCCAAAGTACAAGCTAAAATCACCAAATAACCAAATTTTGAACATATGATAACCACAGAATTTTTTAGTTACGAATCACCAAACTCGACCGATGTCAGACCGGCAACCCAAGATTCTCTATAGTCGCCAAAGCTAGTAATTTGCAAATCGATGTGAAAATTGATGACCGCGGAATAAATTACCTCAAATTCACTGTCCAAATGCCACTTAGTTTGAGAAAAGATACCAGTCTACCATGTCAATCATGAAATTTCATCACTTTCGTAATATAACTAGTGCATTTTCAGACATTTTAAAGCACTTTTTCCAGATGCCATGCAAGAAAGTAGTCCACCCAAGATTTGTGATCCTTACGGCAGCCAGGTTAGTGGTGTATAACCTCATGGGACTCCCCTGCAGCCAAACGCTGTGTTAAAGGCTTGAACAAGGAATGAAAAAAAAACGGTTTCGCGGAACCCTGGATATCGCGAAATCGACGAATCAGGTGGTCGATCTGATGTTAGAAACGGGTTCCTCACAAAAAAACACCCGCGTTAGCTCACTAGTTTTTGAGTGCTTGGAGTGTGGCATGACTTGACAGCAGCAATCGATAATTGAGCCAGCTGATAAGGTAAGAAAAATGCTCGTCTTTTCACGTTTTCTCGTCGTTTTTCAAAAATAAACCTATATTATAAACTAGTCACCTAACTAGACAATTTAGTTAGGAATATTTTGGTACGTAAATCGTTACGATAGGCCAAGTATTTTGCGCAATATCCAGTGTACAAAAAATCCGAATCAACGCTATCTGACCGGGTCCGAATATGTTAACAAGTTGTTGTGTACGTGTCAGCCACTTGGCATGTTACCGTCGAAAACGTGTGAACTCCCTAGCGCAGTGAAGATTTGCCACGGTCGCGTGGCTCAAATTACTTTCTGACCGTGATTCAACAATGGGGGCGCTGTGTGCCAAGACCACACGTAAATGGGGTGTGGTGACTTTAACAGTCATAGCATTACCTGGGGTTACAGGAATACCAACCCTGACGGAGCCACCCTAGAGGACTGGGCTTCCAAATTCGGCGTACAACTTTTGCACGACCCCAAGCAACCAGACAGTTTCATAGACCATGTAGCAACCTGTCATATTGAGTACTATAACAATGCCGGAAAATTGCTTCAACTATTTAAATATATATTTTGTATTATACACAACCAGACGAACAATTTAATACACTTTCGAAAAGAATCGGAGCTTCTGAACCTTTGTCCCAAGTATGATCTTGAACCGTTATTTCCATAAATGGATAAACCATAGAGCACAGATAGGGCAAACTACAACTTTTTAATCCTTATGACATGACGCAAACGTTGGTATACATTTGAACATTGGAACATTTTAGAATTTGATCCCTGTACAGACTTTTACCACCTTGCTCCTCAATTAGCACAAAGGGGAAAGTTGGAGACTTTTGATATGTTGCTCCTCAAATTAGGAAACTATCCTGAAAAAAATTGGCTGAATTTATTTAGGGGGTGTTTTTCGATTCATCTTGGACGATAAATCTTTGTTTTATTTTGACTCTTCTTTGTTATTTCCCCTGTTATTTTCGTAAGCTTACTTATTTTCCAGAAACAGATCAGGGAGCCATAGTTTGTCGCTCGGTATCTGAATTTGTCGTATGCCATCGTACTTGTCTGGGTGCCACCTCAGCTTGCTGTCCTTCCATATCTACCACAAATTAAATATTACTTATTGAGTGGCTAATGGCTGCATTTGGTGGTTGTTTTTTAGGTAAACGATAAAAAGAGGTTTGAAGGTAATATGCACGTTCTATGAACACGTTGCAGATCAAGACGGGTATTTTTACCCGTTCCCGGTTAATTTCTTTAGAATGGGAGAATGGGCACGAACACGCTTTTTTCGCTGATTACAAAAAAATAATAACGAGCGAGTTGGCGGACGCTGTTTCGCACCTATCGAAGTCAAAGTTCCATATTAATAAAAATATTAGAAGTGTGCACTACTACTTTGTTAAAAACGTCACACTTGTCATAGCAACTTCGAACATACTTTAGCCCACGCTATTTTGGAAGCCGTTTTGAAAATCTGCACAAAACATCGTGGCTAAACTTTGCACCGGCGAAAACTTTCTGACAAACATAAATCGTAGGGCCCAATTAAATTGTACGTTATTTGAACATTCTAACCAGCAAAATGTGTTATCGTGGGAACCCTATTGCACGAGTCTTGTAGCAGGGGACCGTAGTGATAGAGTAAGTGTGCGCTTCCGGATAAATGGAATTGTAACCAAATTTAAGCATTGATAACAATTAAAATTGATGAAAGCACTTGCCAACCACATTTATTTCCCCCAGCTTGAATTTCAAGGTTACACAGGGGTACAAAAGTTAGATAGAATGCTCCAATCAAAATGAAAAGCACATTGCACTGTTTCTCAATTACAACGATTATTAAACGAGTATATTTTACCACTATCTATGTCTTTATAGTTTATGAGTTATGGGGTAAAAACTGTTAAAAATGGTAAAAAAAAACCCGCAATTTTGGCGGTAGGCACATGGGTAACAATGCTATAAAAAAATTGTTGGATTCAGCTAATATGTGGTGCAAAATTGTTTCCCATAGTGGGGGACTGTAGTGAAACAGATCTTATGTGAGTGTGCAATCCGGATAAAATTGTGATTTGGGACACAAGTACTTTATACAATAATTATCAAAAAAATGATGGAAGCACTTGCCACACCCTTTCATGGCCCCCAGCTTGGAGTTCAAGGTTACACAGGGGTTAAAAAAATTTTTAAAATGCTCGATTGTGTTGAAAAGCACACCATGATGTCTTATTGGTTACAAGGATTCCAAAAAGGTATAGTTTAGGCTAATGCTGACTTTTAGTCTAGGGAGATATGGGGTAAAAAACTGTAAAAATGGTTAAAAAAGTCAATTTTGGTTTGTACAGGGGTCCAAAAAATTAAAAGTTGCTCCAATTGTGGTAAATATGGTTCAAATGTTGTTTAGTCATAGAATGAAAGATCTGAATCGTTGACTATCGTACATGTCTGGTTATTAACGACATGGCGAATAAAGTCAAAGCTATTGGCAGCTATGGATTCTATTGACTGTGACCTATTTTGCTGAATAATGTGAAAACTAAGCATAAGATAAGGCAAAACGATTCCTTATTTCAATTCCTTAAGCTAGAGAAACAGTTTGCACAAACATATTAATTGAATCAAAGCAACTTGTAACTTTTGACCCATGTACACACCAAATTGACTGTTCACCATTTTTACAGTTTTTACCCCATAAACTCCGGAACTATAAGCCATAGATAGTGTAACATATACTCTTTTTGAAATTTGTGCCCAGACAAACACTGGTGTGCATTTTAACACATTCAGAACATTTTAAATTTTGACCCCTGTACTAACCTGAACCAAAGCTGGGGCCATTAAGGGGGGGTGGCAAGGTTCCATCAATTTTATGGAATTATCAATGCTAAAGTATACGTGTTGCAAAAATTCACAATTGTATCCGGAAGCGCACACTCTACACTACAGTCCCCTGCTTATAACTTAAGACCGGGTAGACGTAATTATTGTCGGCGTACTCATAGTCGGGAACAATTGGTTGAAACAATAGGCAATCGATCAGTTGGGGGGGACAAATACTCTTCACGCAAACATTAGTTTGACGCTTTTATTTCGTATCGTCTATGGAGCCCCGACAATGGCTCCCGCATGACCTATATCTGACTTGCACGACCGGGGAATATTTACATATCTGTTTTTTTAGATTGTAGGTTACGTTATCCAACAAAATTAAGTCACAGTTCAATAGATCCCATAGCTGACAATAGCTATTGACTTTGTTTGCCATTACCAACATGGTTACGATACTCAAACCTATTCTATATGCATTCTATGAGCTGAACTAACACTTTTGCCGCCCGTTCGAAGAAATTTAAGCAACTTTTTAATTGTTGACCCCCTGTCAAACTAAAATTGACTTTTTTCATTCACCTTTTCTTACGCTGGTTAACCCCCCATATAATATAACCTAGGTAGTACAACTATACCTTTTTTGGAACATTGTAAACCAATACACTCATGGTGTGCTTTTCAACAATATCGGAACATATCAATAGGTTTGACCCATGTGTTAACCTTGAAATCCAAACTGGGGGTCATGAAGTGCTCTGTGGCAAGTGCTTCCATCGTTTTCGATGTCGATACATAAAAGTACTTGTGGTTCCAAATTCACCAATTGTAATCCAGATTATCACACTCCATTAGGTCTGACACTACACCTCCCGACTAATATTCTACAGAGGAGACGTGTTAAATTGGTCGCGCTGTCGGTCCGCGCAACATGAGATTTATTTTCAACCGACTCAACGGAGGTAAAATTAAACTCACCTCACAATGTTAAAACCATACGCGATTGGTCATAATTTCTTCTTCTCGTCCTTACTTCATGAAACATACATATACCATTATGTGATCAATTTGATAAAAACATTTGCGAAACACTGTGAAATATCCTGTGTTTTAATTTATTGTTTAACTGCAAATTCCTTAATATCTATAAATGGAAGAGAACTTTAAACATGGTCATGGATTATGGTGATCAAGATTTCCATGTAGGATTTGAACTGATCTGTTGTCTATTTGATTCTCATTAAAGTCCAATGCAAGTCTTGTTGATTTCTTATGATATCAGAAACGACTCCATGATGTTTTGGACGATGAATATCTTCTTGATCCTTACCTAGGCCTCGTCTTTCTGTCAATTACTCATAAATCTTCCCAACTAAATATTAAAATTGAAGACCTTAAGGGAATAGTTCTTATTCCAATGACATCTACCATTGTGTTTTATGTAACATTATTTTTTATTTTCTGTGGTTATTGGTCGTGTTTTTGTTGATACCAGAAACTAGGAAGTGTCCCAAATCCAATTATACTCTTTCAACTCATTGGCCTCAAATAGAAATTCACCCAGATTTGGCACAACACTCTGAAATGAAACTTTTAATGAGCTTTTAACGCTTGTCCAGGTTGCTAAGCTACATTCTAAATATGAGTACATGAAACCTGTACTTACAATAAAGATAATGGATAAACCAATATCGATCAATATTTAGTAATTAATTTTGAAAAACACAGAAGGAAATTAGTAGCAGGAGATTTTTGTAGTGTGTAAAATCATTTTCCTTTCACATGTTCAAAGGTGAGCCTGCTTCAACGACCTGCAAGCACACTTGGAATGGGGTAATGACAGGTAGACCTGCACAAATACAAAGCCTTTTTTCCAAACCAGTGTTCAGAACGACAAACTGGATATATATACGAACATAGTTTTGTCTTTTAGGCCATGTGGTCCAATGGATACCACGACCTCCTCATGACCCAAAGGTCCTGGTTTCGAGTCCCGCTGAGGCCAATGGGTTGTGCACTTGGCAAGACCACTTTACCCCTCGCTTGCCTCTTGCCTCTCTCCACTCTCTCCACCCATGTGCTAATGGGGAGCCGTTAGGAATATTGTCCACTAGCGGACGCCCAAGGTATGAGTATGCCTGGCATTTGTAAGGCAGGTGCATAGTCCTGGTGGCAGCGGAATAAATGTAAAGCACATTGATACATGAAAGGCGCTATAATAATGTAACTGTTTTTTTAAAATGTAATTCTGAAATAAAATTGTCATAATTCTCAGTAATTTTTAAATTACACGCCAACCATAAGGTATTGTATTTTTGGGGACACCCGTAGAATATGATATTAGAAGTAAATGATATGTAAAACCTCATACTAGTCTTGGAATCGTGTACTACTTGAATTAACACTTAACTATGGCAACAGCTTAGAGAGTTCTAAACCCAAGTGTAAGTCAAATTTCCCGTAACATCGGCCACAGGTAGAACTAATGGTTTAATCTGTCATCAACAATCCTTAAAGAGATCAGCACTCCTTGACGATAGACAGCCTGTTATGAGCAAATGTTTAAAGAGAAATGTATATTGCTTTGGCCCTCAAAAGATGTAATTGCCCGATTATATTTTTCCACTCCTTGGCCACGCGCAAACGAAGCCACCAACCATCATGACGATCTTGAAGTGGCTGTGTGGGGAATGGCAACCCCACCCCACCTCGGGTGGTTCAAGCTATACCATTTTTCCTTTCTTTCTATTGGGGATACCAAAATGAATACCAACATGCCTATACTCTGTAACCTAGAAGTACAAGTAAATTACTCGATGCGCCTGGGTAGCATTTCGCGGCCTTACTACCAAACGCGGTTAGGCGCAGTCTAAATCAATGAAATCGCGCGCGATTTAAGGACACCGCGCATGATGCACGAACAAAACAACATCTCTTAACACACTGAACACAAAATACGGTCGTATCATCGATTACCAAGCATTCCGTGTGAGACCTTTGTGTGGGATTTTAATTGATTCTTTGGTAGTTCTAGGTTTTTGGATATAGATATCACGTCTCGTGGAATGCCAATGTAAAAAACCTTAAAACAAAACCAGTACTCCTTATGCAAACTTATAATAACACTGCTTTAATATTATTTTTAATCACTTGTTCAAAAATTTAGCATGTCCAAACATACAATTAAATTCTTTGATCTAGCAAATGTCCTTACTTTCGTGACTGCTTGAGATAGAGCATCAGCATTACCACATGTACCATAGTTCCTGGCCCGCCTTGCACCGCCAGGCGTGCAGTCCCCGAGCTCGTGGTTCCTCGCAGGAGCCCCATCCCCACATCCAAAATGGATAGCAATAAAATCCCCTATAATCCATTGGAATCTCTCATTCTGAAGAAGGAAAGTAGAACCGTCCCTGTGTTCCCTGTCAGTAATTGCTCGCCAGTGAAGTCAATCTTTTACAAACCACCCAACACTGTTTTTATCGATAACAGCAATTCTCAAGTATACTCATATCATGACTAGAGCCAGCGCAGGCCTTTTCTAAGGTCTAACCTGACTATGGCTTCATTGAATTGGAGGGTTTTTCTAATCCAAAAGTACATCATTGCTGAACCCCAGAGGAACCTTCTAGTCATCTCTCACCCATACCAACTGGGCAGCTGGGGAACTTGGAATTCTTTTTGATTCCCCAAATTTAAGATTCTTTTGGGCTTGCAAATGACAGCTTTTCATTCATTTCAAGCTCCTGTGGTAATCAAATATAATAAATGCTATTCCTGGTACTATTTACTGCACAGGATCTAAACCGTTTATGCAGATCAAAACTATCTATAACCTTTACCTATTACCTATAGTCAAGTGCCAGGGATGTTAGCTATTTCTCCTGTTATACTCTTATCACCTGGGGTTGCCGAACCATAGTGACGCACCCATAGTGACGCAGAGAAACTATCACACATGAACAATAGTTAATACAAGATTAAAATTTCTTAATAATCCTCATTCAAGATTTTATACTATGTACATCAATAGGAACAACAACCTGTAGTCAATTTGGAACCGGTGTTGCAACAACACCCCCCATAATAAGGACACGCCTTACCTGGGAACACATAGATACAAATGAAAAGATCCAATAATTTGAATATTAGGAGGACATGGTAACTTTTTCTTCTTTTGAACGTCAAAGTCTCCCACGGTTCACGGCATCAAAAGGCATCACAGTGCTTTACAACAGCCGCGTATTGGGTGATTCCAAAAAATCCAAAGCTACATTTATCCCAGGCCGTGCCTAGCAGAGTAGAAGTAGCGAATGGCCGCTGATTGATTGATTGACGGATTAATTGACTTCATAACAAATTAAAAAATCTCGAGGTCTATATCCAATTACAGTATCTGTAATTAACTTCAATGCATTGTGTGTAACAATCACTCGGGTGTGCTGAGTCATGTGATCAAAAAACAAATATATCTTCAGCCTAAAGACAATCCTGAATTTCCAGTATTCTAGCACTCAACAAGCATTAGGTACTTTTAGCATGATCATGAATGTCTTGTGGTTCTTGAACTTATTCGCATTTGGCTATATGGTTGTCATAATTCTGTTACATGACACTGCGTGCACCACCGTTTTGGCGGGAATGCAAGCTTACTTTGCCAATATGTAAATAAATTATGGTCGCGAGTATACACGAATCCGAGGGGGAAGCCTCGATAAGGACACCCTCTACAGTCGCTCGCCATTATGGGGGGATCACGGCCACCAAACACACAGTACACACACACGCCGCATATTGCTTAACGACCGAACTAATAAGCCCCTATCAGATAATAAGAATTTACAACCTACCCTTTTTTGCAACGTGTAACAAATTTCACCGTTATTTCCCTGGATTTATGGAAGGCTGATTGTCAGGGACTGGGCCGTAAACTGGAATTCCAGGGCAAGTGTCTTACTGTTGTGGTAAAAATTGAAGGTTATCTCGCCCACTTTGCGTGACTGAGAAATGAACGCTTATGGTTGAATAGTGTTAAAAATGGTAATAACAGCCGCGTGAGAAAACATAAATTTTTCGTAAAATTCAAACATCCAGACCAAAAAATAAAGTAACACTAGAATGTTGATATATTCGTGTAGTGAAAACTTGAAAGTTCCCAAAGACCGATGTATTTGCTGAAAAACGGGACATCTTCCGATGCGGGATGTTGGGGTTTTAGAAAGGACACTTCCGAGCCCATGTGATCGATTTCGGAGATCTGAACACAATTAGTCTCGTTTGTGCATGGATGTGCTACCGCCTTGGACTATCAGTACCCCGTGAAAATGACGGCGAGTTACAATGTGGTATTTAGATTGAAATGGATACGATGATTTTTTCTTTGTGTCATTAGCGGTGAATCGCACGCAGTTCTTTTCCATTTTTTTTTGTAACTTTTTATCGCTATTTGTGCAGCCAAGTATTTACCATTTTTTTCCTGAGCCGCCCAATGACGTACGCCGCGACTATACACATGGATAAAGCCGTACCTCTAGTGTAAACAGAGAAGTTAGTTAATTTGCTTACCTCTGTGGCCTGGACAGAAACCTTCTCTCGATATACAATTCACTTCCGTTCTTGTCTGTAGCGTAACACGCTACTATTTTAAAGTATAACACGCCAGTTGTCCCCCTCGCCTGTCTGTTTCTTGTTTGGCTATACCCACCACGGAGAAATGCAAAAGTCAGGATCCCCCCCCTATCAGCCTCCCCTTCGTTCGGAGGGGACTTTTGCTGCCCGAGCACAGGAACATAACAACCAGGCTTTATTCTTTTCCCTCCTTTTCCTCCTCGCTCTCCCCTCTTTCTTCCTACCCAGTGGTTGACGCACCTAACCTCAGTCGCCCCCGTAGGCATTGTGTATATTACATTATTTAACATGATTCAAACAAGAAATCAACCGGTGTGAGTGCCGCGGGCGTTTATTCGTTTCACATTAACCACTTCCGCATTAGGAGTGGTTAAATTACCACCAAGCCAAGACAGGTAAGCATGCGTCATCATAAGGGGCGACGATATAAAGACGCTCTAGAAAAACATTCTTTCGGGGTTGTGCAATCAACATCAACGGTTCTGTTGACAGGCGGCTATCAAACAGCCATACGTTTAAACAATTTCAACATAACCGGAGTTAAAATATTACAATTTGGTGGGTTTTTGATGACAATTACACGTGCTGGGGCACTGGGGCGACCAGTTCAGAAGGTATACATTGTTACAAGGTACATGCCTTTCATAACACCGTTTCTCAATGAGTCGGAAGTGATTCGGAACCTTTTCATATATTTTCACAAGATTTTTTAAAAAGTTCGGGTCACAAAATCACACAAATGCAAAGCATTTTATACAGTCGTCGCTCCACAAAGGAGGGGAATGACGGATTGTGATGGGTTTTCGGTATTTTCTGCACAAAATTCTTATTTGGTGCAAACAACTTGCAAAAAAATGGAAATTGGATGTACTGGCATTTTCCCAAAACCCCTACAGTCAGGTGGTCACAACATCCGGTCAAATTACAAAGTTAGTTTTGTGGACGGATTTTCTCGTAGTCCCTGAATCGACCGCGGCAAAAGAGATATAGATCACAACGGTCTCGGTTATATGGCACATCAATACACATCGAGTGCCTAGATTTTGTCGAGATGAATAGGTAATCGAATTAGGTAAGTGGTGGTTTTCGCGTGGGTTTGTCCTTCTTTCTATTATGTGCATGATAAAAATTAATGTTAGATGCAAAGTACCATTAGCTATTTTTTTAGTAGACTACCCGATCATGCATTTACTCGACGGGGTCTCTCGGTTTCTGTAGAGCACCGTCTCCTTTTCCAATATCCTATTTGCCATTTATATTATCAATTACATCCCATTTACTTGAACAATTTGAATTTTCATGATACAGGGTGTCTCAGAAAAGAATTACAACCCTTACATTGTCGACCATAAACTTCAAAAGTAAGTATTCATTGGAGGAAATTTAAAAAAGAAATCTTAAACACAACAAGTACTTTAACATTTAGTAACATCACTCGATTCGTTCAGTATTTGTGAAGAAAGAAGCGATTATGTAACACACATGTCATTGGAAACTTCCTTCCAAGTTTGGCCACCCTACGCAGAGTGATGTTAACTACTTGCTGATACTCGTGTTACTGTTCTCAGGTCGTATTTTATTCCCCAAAGAACCGGCTTGTTTAATATTTTGTGGAGTTTCAATGGCATTTTGTTTGCGTTATTATTATAGTAATAAACCAATAATACCGGCCAAATGATAACAAAAATCCAACAAGAAAACACCAAAAATGTTAAATAACAAGAATGTCATCTTATTAGAAAAACCACACCCATAAAGTCTGTAGAACATGTGAAACGTTAGTTGAACTAGGGGGTGGTACTGCATGGTATGATGAGAAGTTTAATCAATACTTTTAACAGGTGGATAAACGACAATAAAATGATCACAATATTTTTTTTTTTTTCAAATTGACATCATAAAGGCATGATGAAATTCAACTTTTCCGCGTTTTAATGAAAGTTACGTTTATGAAGTACTGGCACGAGACAAGATGGTTGGTCAAAATTTTTTTGTCGCCCATCTCTGTATCTGTAGAAAAATACTACACAACACTCCCTAGTTGGAGTCAAAACGTGTAGAAAGGGCGTTTGTGTGTTTTCAGATATACAGAAAATGGTCATAACATTACTCTGGTCAGGCAGATTTAGATTACACGAGTAGAGATTTAAACAGAGGGGAATGTTTGAATGAATTTGCACTCAAATATGCTTTATTAATTTAAATGTAGAATTCCACCAATTTATAACTGGAATAAGAGTCTAATTGGAATAAAAATATTGTGAATAATCTTTTGTTCAGTTTAGGTACCTGTTTTAAAGTATTGATTAACTTCTCAATTTCATAACCATGCTAGTAACCATGGAACTCACAAAATATTAAAAAAAGGCCAGTTCTTTGGGGAATGAATAGAAGACAGCGTGAACAGATTAACCGAGTAATCAGCGGGAGTTAACATCAAATCTGCATTATTGGGGCAACTTGGAAAGGAAGGGGTCCATTGACATTGTGTTGCATAAATCGCTATTCTCCAAAATACTGAACCGAATCGAGTGAGTGATGTTACATTAGATGTTTAAAAAGTAATTGTGGTTAAGATTCTTTTTAAATCTCAATGTGATACGTAATTTTGAAGTTTATGGTTCGCCTTATAGTTTAGGGTTGTAAGTCTTCTGGCACCTGTATAAGAGCGGCGATTTAATGTTTCTACTTCCTGACACGCCCATAAGCACTTACTCACATTTATTGCCAGGATATTTCTATGATTTGTCTGTGTAGTTTTATTATGACCAATGCCTTAAAGGTGCAATTAGTGATCATCCTGGCAACCATTATTTTGTTTATGATTGCATAAGTGAGTTCCCCAAATTTGATTTGATTTGAGCAAATGTTCGGATCGCAGGTGCTCGATAAGCCAATAGAGTTGGGTCATTTGGAGCAATTCTGTGACGTGGAGAGCAGAGCATCTTTCTCAGTGGATTTGTTTCTAGGGAAGGTTAATGAAAAATTTAGCGGGATGCCCTCGTGGAAGTGTGGGCGGAGCCAGGAGGGGGAAAATTCATAATACAGGAGTCAAACATTAAAAATGATTCGGATTTGCTTTAAAAAGGTTAACCAACGTGTCCCGTTTTGTACAAGGATTAAAAAGGTGTATTTTGTTCTACTGCAAATGTATGGTTATGGATATATAAGACAAATACGTTCAATGTCAAAGTCACACGAAAGGTTGTAACTCTAAATATTGCTCCAATTTCGTTTAAAAATGGCTCAAATTGTTCAGTTTTTCTCTCAACGACTGCAACAAAAAATTTTTGCCCGGTCCAACCATATTTTTAAATTCGGAGATCAATAGAGGCCAATGGGGTGACCTGTTTGCCATTTATCGCGATAAACAAATACAAATTAGAGAGTCAACTACTTATCGCTGCATACTGGGAAAGGGTTAACAATTGAGACGTAGTATTTTTTTAAGCTTTAAGTACTAGTTCATTATCCATTGACGAATTTCATTGATGAACAGCTCGAGAATCGGCTATGAAGGATTTGAGTATTTGCAGACATTCTTATATTTAGATACAATTTCCAATTGTTTGCATTTTTAGAAAACAATTAGACATCTAGCTTAATAGAAAATTCTTTAAAATATGAGAACATCGATATTGGACACAGTTGTGAAAGCAGGACGTGTAGCAAGGGATTGAGCTCTGTACAGACTCCTAGTGGAAGGGCAGCTCTTTCCAAAACTTCCATTGCTTGTTGTGGGAGGAGAGTTTTAAGTCAAATGTCTAAACTCTTCCAGGAGGCTTAATAAATAATATTTCAACACTCGTTTATGATGAACTCTAGACAAATCCGACTATCCAAGTGATGGTCATAATCGATCCGCTATCAATAAGGGGAATCAAACCCCCCCCCCCCCAAAACCTGCTAATTGTGTTTCTACGTCTGTACCACGTTTGACTACACACAGTTCAAAATTCGCGCTTAAAGCCACTATCAGCGATTTCTTCAAAATGTAATAAAGAATTCCCGCTGCGATATTGTCTCCTAAAGACAACAAGGAGCTTTCGACGGATCGTTTGTTAAACTACACCACGGTAAAACACCAAGCGTTATTGTCCTTGCCATGACGGTTGAAGACACATTAGTTGCGTGTTGTAGGATCTGGAGGACCGACGTATCGCAAATTAGCGCATGCGCACATGTTCGAGAAACCGTCATAGAACTATCCGTCGTGGTTTTCGAAAGCTCCCTATTATCTCAGCTCTGAAACGGTGTAAAGAAACCGAGTGTCCTATTTATGAAATTGTCCGGGAGAGCAGAGGTTTCAGAGATGGGACGTCCTCGGACACCAAATCTCCGAAACTTGCTGTCCGTCCGCACTGTGCGGCAGCCGGATAGCCCATGTGTGATGGTGCAATCAAAACTACGAGACAAAACTACTACGCAATACATACCATATTAGTGTAAGCTGTGGGGCCGGCAGGTGGAATTGACATGCCATTGAATGGCGTAAGACATGTCCATCCAAGATTGAAACAGGTGATTATAGTGGCCTGTCTGTTTTTGTGGGCCGCCAGATTAGCTGGAGGACCACTTAGCAATCCGTTGTGCGTGTGTATGTGTGGATGTGTGTATGTGTGGATGTGTCTGTGTGCGTCACTAAATTGTAATTTTTTTTATTGACCTCAATTGGAACCAATCTTGTGTCATAGGTGCGCCAAGGGATCCCTCATATGTTGATGAGGTCAAAGGTCATGTGCCAACGTCAAAGGTCATGTGAGGTCAAGTTGAAAAATATGCTAAAAATGTAAAATTGATCTCAATTGAAAAGTTGAAGTTCAACTGGAATCAAACTTGTGTCATAGGTTCACAACGGGATCCCTCATATGTTGATAAGGTCAAAGGTCATATGCCAAGGTCAAAGGTCATGGAGCGGCCCACAGCTAATATTCTTTGAATATAACGAGCGCGAAAGCCGAGAACCGCGAAATTCTAGTTTCTTTATGTTGTGCAGTTGGTATAATAGGTCTACTTCTTTGTCCCACAGTCTCGGCTCTGTCTACAGTAAGACATAAAAACAAACTTATTTATTTTGAATTGCACTTTTACAACAGTCGCCCTCACTAACACGGTGCATCCAATGTACAAAACAAATCAAAAACTAAAAATCCTACAAAAAATCAGAGATCACTGGGCCCTCCCTGGACCCATGGACATCGGTCCTTTTTAATACTGCGCTGACACCTTTTTGACCCCAATGGCCACCCATACGCCCTCATACGAAGCAATTTGTCCACGGATTGACAAAATTCAAAATGCCACTCGCCAGAGATTGTAGTATTCATTACCAGTCGTTTGTACCACAGACCATGAGAGGGTCTACTATTTGAAATTGGCCGTTCTTTTCTCTCTACAAAAATACAATTTGTTAATCGGTATTAAATGCTGGGCAAGTCACGGCCCTATTTCATGCATCACAGGTCCAAAACTTGTTCCCGCCTGCCCCATCAGGATGAACTATTATAAAACCTGTACTTAACCTTTTACGATGCATCATGGCATATAATACTAATGAAACTTCATTTTTCGCATGATTTTAATGTGAACAGTTGTTGAAACCAAAACCATTTACGAGAGAAACAAAACAGCAGTGCAACTTTTCGAGGATGAAATGAAGTATTGTCTTTGTTTTAATCCAAAACATGACACATCTTTATTAAGCATTACCCTTATCAATGCTTTTACATTAATGTCAAATACCACTTAAAGGCTGACTCGGCATTTTCCGGGATGGCACCCGCAATATTCTAACAAATCGCGTTTTTTGCATATAAGTAATGCTGTGTCCGCCCATACTAATTACTGCGTGAAATAGTTCAGTTCAAATTCGATGTCCTTCATGTGAAAATCACAACTTGTAGAAAATTCCGGATTCGTGGCCGGAGTTTATACTATGCTACTGTTTATACTTTACCTACAGGTTTTGACACAAAATATTCAAAACGAAAAATCCGATTCATCTCAAACAGTTAGGTGAGTATTCATTAATGTTAGTTGGCCTATTTTTAAATTCTACACAAAATATATTTCGAAATCTCTCAGTCTGCCTTTAGTTCAACATAGCCATGGGGGGGCCCCCCGTACAAGAGCAAGAGATAGACAAATGAATATTTTTACAAGTCGAGGAGCAAGAGTTCCTTACGAAACCTCTTCCTTCAAATTGGTACTTGCAAAATATTTTTTTTATTTTGACGTTTTTGTTCGTGGTAGGCCACCAATTAAAAAAATAATTTGTTTGCGGTCACAATTTTTAAACGTGGGGGGTGCTTAGGTGCTTATGGAACTCTTTTCAAGACGAGTAGATTTTTTGGGCATTGTACCTGCAAACCTGGCTAAGCATTTTGATATCGATGAATGTTTGTGCTGAGTTTTTGGGTTTTAAATTTGCAGGCGAAATCAATAGTAAACTTTGACAAATTTAGACCACGACTTTCGGTTGGAGAGTGATTAGGATATCGTCTCAAAAACTATTTTGCAGAAACGCACACACACCTGATGTTGTATGGTTAAATGCGCTGCATCCCTTTTATAGGCTTTAATCCACCACACCAAGCCGGTTATTTTTATATTTCCATATATCCGAATTTGCTCTCAAAAGAGCACAAGCACATATTCAATAAATATGAAATTTCTTGAATTTTCCCTCAAATAATAGTCAGAACCTTGGAAGAATACAGATATAATTTTATGCACAAAAATACCATACCATAACAACATATATGAGCCTTAATATGAGGCTAAATATATGGCGATTTTAGGCTAATTTGACCCAATTCACATAGCAGGAACCAGTTATAACTGGTAGATGCTATCAGCAGGTACCTGTATAACTGGAATCAATGTATACACGTGCATACAGTGCTATACAAGAAGGTACCAGTGGAACGGGTTACTGTTCCTTAACGTATTTACACGCGTATTTCCAACCCGGACTTAGTAAGTTTCTTTTACTCTAAAATAATATTGAAATACATTTATTTTAAAAAGGGCCAGGTCCTTCTAGAGCAGATAAAACAGCAAAATGATTTGCAATGTGTTTGCTGTGGAAGCAGGGTCGCGAAAACATCCTGTGACCTTTTTGAGGATTTTCAGCATTTCGAAACAATGATTTGTCCCTAATTTCCAGACGATTAAACGGAACTCATTTATAGTGCACCTTTGGCCTTGTTTATGCCCCCTCAAAGGTTGTATGAGTTTCACTTGAAATCCGCGTGAAATGGTTTCCTTGGGGGTTCCATGGAACCTCCTTAGGCACCAAAGTGAGTGAAAACCCCTTTGTAACTTAAGTGTTAAAGGGTGTCTGATCGTGATTCCAGCAAACTTCTGTTTTATATATGGTTCAATAGATATCCACGAGAAAGGCTTATTTATTTACAAACTTTTAGTTGATTTCGAGATTTTGACTGTTTGTTTTATGGGCAAATGTTTGTTTCACGTGGTCTCTTAGGCCACTGGGCGATTGCGAATTTCGACAGATGCGACCGAATTGTTCGCTTCCTTATTTACCAGTTTGGCATTGGATTTCGTAATTCGTGGGAAAATGTAACAGGACTCCCTACATGGTATATGGGGGTTTTCCCACCAAAGTTGACCTTAAATTGAATACAGAGCTGTCACCCAAGGAATTGAAATAAAAATCAAACTAAATTATATTTTATGCCTTTCAGTAAGACACAGTGGCAATAATTTGATATCCGGTGTGAAGCAAGTTATAGTCGGATAGGCGCATAGTCCGCGGGATTCCATAGAACTGATAACGGAATAAAGCGTGACAACTAATGTTGCGTATAAAGAGTCAAATGAATCGATTGCCCTATTGTTCACCAGTGTTCCCGGACTATGAGTAAGCCGGACAATGGTGACTGCGACACCGGTTTTCAACGAACGAAATCTGAGCATTGGATTTTTTCTGCCCGAAGACCTTTGAACCTTATGAGGGATGATAGCCGTGTCAACTAAAGTCGGAACCTATACCTTTTTTATCCTTATAATGAGACAAAATACATTGGTTGTACATTTAAACACATTTGGACGTGATTTCAAATTTACCCCTGTACTAAATTTACCCCCCCTAATTTTCCAAAGGGCCCCACATTTCCCAGAGGTTGGGACCAAAAGAATTCTGATTCATCACCCGTCAAAACCAGTGGCGTAAACCAGACCTTTGCAAATGGGGGGAAGAAGAGGTGCAAGGTTTTTTTTTGAGGGGGCAAATTGGGTCCTTCTCCATAGACACTGTACAAAAAGTCCAGTTAATTTGGGGGGCTGAAGGGGGGGGGGCAAGGGCGCGCACAAGCAAGGGGGGGTTCTGTTTGGGGGCTTGCGCCCCCCTGACACCCACCACCCCCCCCCGCTGGTTACGCCACGCTTCAAACTATAGAAAAACATCTTTAAACCTTCCCCAAACTTTATAATGGATAGATTTATAAACCCTACTACAATACAGGTAGAATAGGCAATTTATTCCACCACTCTCATCGCCGCTGACTGTTCAACTCATTGAAAATTTGGGCCCGCTGAATTTGCACATTAGAAAAAAAATAAACAGTTTTTTTTTTTTTTAACTGAACCTACTTAAATTTCTAAACAAAATACGTTTTAAGTTTAAGTCATTTTAGTATTAAAAATCAATAGCAAACATTACACATAATTAACCCTTTATGTGCTGTGTGTGGGTTTGGGCCATTTAGTGACTTCATTTCACTGGTGGACCCAAAATAATAATGGTGATTATATAGGCAATTCCAGTAAGTAGTAGTGGGTGATAATTGCACTTCACAAAAAACATAAATACCTGTATCATAGAAAACTTACAAGTGTCAAGTACATGATACTGTTTAATAGAATGTTAACATATTAGGGTAAGCAATGCTTTCTTAGTCGCCAGAGTATCAGCTGTCACTTCCCTCAGTACGGCACAAAACACGCAGAAAGAAGCACGTAATTGATCATTTTCGCATGTCTTCCTTGTCAATAGTATCATGAATGTTGTTTACTGCAGTCCGGAAGCACGTAAGCAAATATTTTCGTTTGATAATACATATTTTATACCTTGGATCCCATGGGTACCCCCCCCCCCGCATCCGACCCCTAAACATACTAATGAGAAATTATCACGCATGGTTCAGTCATTTTGCCGAAGTGGCAGGAGATATGGTCCTCCGGACTCATAGGCCACCTACAACGGTGAAGAATAGGATACTCGATTCAGCTGACCCTTCACGCAACACGCTTTATTCCGCTGTCGTCTATGGAGCCCAAACTATGGCTCCGGGCGGATCTTAGCTCCTTTTACACCGGTGTATAAGTTTTTATAGTCCGCTGGATTCATAGTCCACCTACAACGGTAAAAAATAGGGTACTCGATTCAGTTGACTCTTCACGCAACATTGGTTCCACGCTTTATTCCGTTGTCGTCTATGTCGTCTTTTAAGTTGTCAAATTCGTGTCTCCTTGTATAACTTGCCGAATATTTTTCCAGACTTCGTCTGTGTTGGCAAAGACGCACATCTGCTTTCCGTGTAATGTCACCTTCTTGAAACGAAAACCATTGCCAATTTCACTTTTCCATTCTTCCATAGCCTGTGAAGTGACAAAGGGGTCATGTTTACCAGCAAATACTGTCATGTGACACAGCAACGGTTCGGTATGAATGCATTTGTAATTCTTGATCATAGGAAGTGTAGATAGTAGAACTTGAAGCAGGTGCAACATCATAGCACGATTATTGAGTAAAGTGTCTTCGAAGAATGGCAAATCTAGGCCATGTTTCTCTATGATTTCGCTGCAAACACCCTTTCCTGTTTTTAGGGCAGCGATTATGGCGCTCAAAGTTTGGTTAGGGATGGCTTTAATTTCTTGCATACGAGGACAAGTTGACGTTGGGGGAAACCAGGATGACAAGAAAATATGTAACGGGCGAAGACCGCGAGATGAAAGCGCATGAGCCACTTCAAAGGCGAACATGCTTCCCACGTTCTGTCCGAAAAGTACAAACCGTTTACTGCTTAACATTGGAATCAGCGCTTCTGTTAGCCCTTCAATGATTTCCTCAAGATTCTTGCATGGTTGTTCATCATCTCTTCCTTCCCAACCAGGCAACTGAGCCACAAGCAACTGACAAGACAATTCCGAGAAATAAGGGAACCAGGACCTAAACAGAGATGTTCCCTCACCAGTTGAAGGACAAACAAACAAGTAAATTGGGCTCAGGCAAGGGCATTGCCTCAAATCACAAACCTCTGGCGTTTGAGTTTTTTGGTGTAATTTATGAAGTTTGTCAATGGATTTACCAGCTTGTGCCCGCACTCTCCACGATTCTTTGCACACAAACCTTGCTTGTAGATTTTCATTGATAAGATAAAACAAGCACTAATAGTAATATAGAGAGAGTTAAGTATGGCTTGACTTACCGTTGATGCCATGAGGGACCCGAGTACCCGTGAGACTATGCTTGATCTGGTTGTAAAAATATTTCCTTCATACCCAGCTGATCTGAATAAAGGATCTTAGAAAGTTCACTAAACACCGTAGCGTATGCCTCCTCGGAGGAGCAGGTACGAACAGTTTGATGAAGCGACTCGTCTTTGTTCTTGACCATGTGTTTTTCCTTAATGAATAGATCCTTGAAAATAGAAAACACGCCCTTCTCATGTTTAAAGTGCTGTCTGATCATGACATTGTTCTTTTCGACAAACCTTGTTTTATTGATGCCACCACCAATTCCGATATGGGACATACCAGTCGTTATTGCAACACTTAGAACACCAAGTATTTGATCGGGGCTAAGACTCAACACTCCTCGTTCTTCACCACCCTTTACAAGATTATTGGAAGCTGCATATCCAACACTGTTGATGAATCCTATACTTGCCGACGTTGCAGGAAGACCCATGCGTGCTCGTAGATGACACAGACTATCAAGGAAGCTGTTGGCTGCACAATAGCTAGCCTGGCCTTGATTCCCAATCATGGAAATTAGCGACGAACTGACAACATAATATTTTAATGAAATATTCAGTCGTTGCGTCAATTGGTGGAACACAAGAGCACCGTACGCTTTTGTAGCCATCACTGCTTGCCAAGATTCCTCATTCAAGTTGTAGATGAGACCGTCATTGAATGTTGCAGCCAAGTGGAAGATACCGATCAAAGGAGGCGATGTTTTTGAGTTTTGAATAGAAACTAAAACTTCTTCCATCCGCGTTATATCCGACACATCAGCTGGTATGTGTGTGATTGTGGCGGGGGATGCTGCTGCAAAGATCTCACGCACTTTTAATCCAGGGGATTGCCGCGAGATCACAAAAATATGCTTAGCGCCTCTTGCCACAAGCCACTTTACTAATACCAAACCAAATCCACTTGTTCCACCTGTTACAAGGAAGGATCCGCTTTGATCTGCATTCCACGTGTTTGTCTGCAAATCCAATGGAAGCTCAAGGGCTTCCCAGCTAGCTGATATAGTAGAGGACAACGGCAATCTGCCATCTGTTAAGGGTAAGCTTGATATAGACTTAATACGTGATTTCTCAAACATTGGTACCTTTTCCTTAAACAGACCCAGGATTTCATTGAATGCTCGGACAAACTGTAAACCTGTTTGCCCCGCAGCCACGTGTGATAGCTGACAATTGAAAAAGAGTATCTTAACAGACATTCCACCGATCAACTCCATGATATTCTGTGGGTGTTGATTGTTGCATAAAATGAAAGCTGCTGTTCCACCTTTAGTCAATTTTTGTAACAGCATAACGACGTTTCGCTTGCTTAGCTTTTTCGGCATGGGGATAAGAACAAGGTCAAATGAGGAAATGCCAACCTTTTCAATGTTGATGATTTCAATTTTGTCATGCATTTTCAAACCATTCCGCGGCGTATAATCATTGCCAGTTGCGATATGGACATCCGCGCCCATTCTTTTTGCTAGAATTGGAAAAGAAGAGGCTGTTGTTAAATCATCGCAAGGAGGGCAAAGAACTCGAGAAGATACAGACAATGGGAAATGTCTCGAAAGAAAATATAAGCTGGTAAAAAATCTGTGACTAGACAAACTGCTTCAGAACAACTCCTGGTGGGTGGGATTTTTGCGAGGTTGCAAGAGGACGCTACCATTGTGGAACATAAAGAACCCTTCGTGAACCCTATCACCTTGGTGTTCTCTCCAAGAATGATGCTATCTTCTTCCGCCATATCATCGACCGTCGTATTTGTTGTACCTGCAAACAAGGTCACAGTATCATTGATGTTTGGTGCCTGATCGTCGCGCATTGAATGACTGCTGAAAGCTTGAACATCAACAAGTACAGAGGCCGATGATACCACAGCTTGTGTATCAGCAGAGTGCGTTAAGGAAAACCTCGGTTCATTGGCCTCAACTGGATCCACTTTCCAATTGTTTCCAGGCGTTTTGCATTTCACAACTGCAGTTGACTTAAAGTCAACCCGAGGGGCAAGCAATGACCATTCCTCTGTATTTTCCGCCTCCGAAATATCACAATATTTTGTTGGCCTGTACGCCACGATGTTTTCATCTTCTGGGAGCTGGCTAACAGCATTGCAGATAATGCTTGAGCTTTGGTCTTTGTTTGTATCGTGTGGAATATCAACGGATACCAAATTAAGCTTTGGCTCTTCGTACATACATGCCATGAGTATGGCATGCATGGATGACATTAAGGGATTTACTGAGTCATTATGGTTGACGTTGTGTGCTCCACAAGTGAAGAGCAGAATTCGTGGCCAGACCTTTTGAGGAAGATTCATAACGGTTTGGAGTAACGTTACACAAAATAAAGGATAATCTCGTTGGGTTTGTTGGAAATATTCAAGGCTAATGAACTCATCAGTAGTAATGGAGTTTGGCATGTCGAGAGAGCGAAGGAAGAGGATATCTGTGGTCAATGAAGTCGAACTGGTGAAATGCTTTCTGACTACTTCCTGGATGTTTCAGAATAATCAACAACAGTCGCGGATATTCCATGTTTTCCGAAAGATGAAGCAACCTCGTCACTGATGCCGTTTTGGTCGGGAAAGATGAGATACTTCGCAGTTACATTCTTCGTTATTTTCGGTAACCGCAGCAAACGCCAGTTTGTTTTCCATATGTGAGGACCAGTAGGATTTTCTAAGTCCTGCATGAACGTTTGGAACTCTAGGTGATTAATTGAGCAAATTATATTATCTGTAGACGTATCAGCCACTGTGATGTTGCAATACGTACGGAAGTCCTCTTCATGGGAAGTTACATGTGTGGTAATGGTTTTTGGAGCTCTACCCTTCAAAAAGAACTTTCCAATCTTCCTTGGTACCTTTTTGATGGAACGTAAAAGTGTTCCAGATCGCTCGGCTTCTAGTTTTGATTTCGACATCATCAATAAGGCATATGCTTGGAAACATCCGTCAAGCATGGCTGGATGAATAAAGTATCTTGAATATTCTTCGGAAATGCAACTAGGCACCGTACTATAGGTGATTATTTGGGTGCAGTTACTGTCTACGTATGCGTCTTTGATCACTTGAAAACTTGGACCGAGCTTGATGCCAACTTCTTTAACAATGCCATAGATGTTTTCAGAAGGAATTTGAATGTCACAATGATGACGAATAGAAAGAGTATCAAGTACATCTTTGGAGGGAATCGAGTCTGGACTTTCAGACTTATCAATGTATATTTGGCCGTGTTGAGTCCACTTTCTTCTCTCTAAATCATAGCTTCTCATGGTAGTCCTCATATAATTTGGTGAGATTTCTTCTGCAGTAGTTTCCAAGTTTCCTTCTCCATTTGTTACATACATAAACCTCTGAAGATCTATATTCATTAGTGCTGTTGTTTTTTGGCCTGGAAGTATTTCATTGGCAGCAGCAACAGTCGTTTCTATATAAGCTGCGGCCGGAAGAATGACGGTATCTCCAATAATGTGATCTTTCAACCATGGAACAGTAGACTGCGTCAGCTTGGATCTCCAAATTTTCGATACTGATTCGCTGTTGGAAAACGAAACCTGAGGATTTCCAAGGAGAGCGTGACACTGAGCAGGGAATTGATAGTCTACTCTCGCTTCTTCGCATACAGCCGAGCACAGAATCTTCTGCCATGGATATTTTGGCAGAGATACAACAGACCTGCAATCCTCTTCAAAGCAGGTAAGAAAGCTTATCGGTACTCCTGCAACGTGCAGTTTTATCTGGTTTAGAAGAAGATCAACGGTGTCGTCTTCCAATTTACTTGTATCTTTTGGCCTTTGAAGAGAGGATGTGATTACTACTTGTACATCAGGTATGGCGTTAACGGTATCAACGATTGCCGGTTTCAAAGCTGGGTGACTGCCGATTTCTACAAACACTCGAAATCCATCGGCGACGAGTTTCTCCACTGCCGATTTGAAAGATACCTGTTGACGAATGTTTTGCCACCAATAGTCAGGTGAATTAGCCTCTTCTACTGTTAGATAACGAGATGTCACCGTAGACATCATCGGGATAAATTTCATTTTATCAAACGTGTTGACGTTTTTCTGTTTTAGAAAGGAAGACACTTTTTGACGGAATGGCTTGTGTAAGGGGCCCTGTTGGCGACTATGAAAGGCATTGCTTACCTTAAGCTTCACGCAACGTATACCATCCCTTTTCAACTCTTTTTCTACCTTATCTATGCTTTGTATATCACCAGATAAAACCACCTGGTTCGGGCTATTCACCGCTGCAATATCGAGAGACGGTTTGACGCCGTTAGAATGACCTGTACGTTTGACAACATCTTCTACTGAATGTAATACAGCTAACATTGTACCGGATCCACTTGTCTTACGAAGCTGTCTTCCACGATGATAGATAAGACCAATTGCGTGTCTGAGACTCAAAAGTCCTGCGCAATAGGCTGCGGCTACCTCCCCCACGCTATGTCCTACAATCGCCGCTGGCACTATACCTCTCTCTCGCCACAACTCTACAAGACCAATCTGGACGGCGCAGATGCAAGGTTGAGCTATTTCTGAAATGAAACAATAAGCGATCAATTCCTGCTGATAACGACAATATTTGTGAGAGTATATAATTTATACGACAATTAAACCAAGAACAGTTGTCGAGCCATGGAACAAAGTTAATGTTCTCTTAATCTTGTAGAAGCATCGAAAGTTCAATTTGCTCTAATCGATTTGAAATTTTAATGTGATAACGAAATTGAAAAAAGAATAAAAAAGGAGAATTGTCACCATGATCTTGATTGTTGGAATACAGATATATGCAAATCAGATCAATCAGATGATTTTTAATTTGAGACAAAATTAAATGACTATAATGGAGCTAGGAAAACTCTTCTGAAAGTTGCTATGTTCGTGTCCAACGTCCCATATTGGAGACCGCAAATTAAAGGACTACATACCTGTATCGTTTATCTTCTCTTTATTTTCTTCAGTTGTAAGCATTTCCACCAAAGACCACTTGGCGCCACAGTTTGACAGAAGCTTCCCTATTTTCTGTAAAGAGGGCAAATTTTTTTTTTTTTTTTTTTTATTAAGCAAACGAACCATTCCTGTTGATAACTACAATATTTGTTAGAGTATATAGAGTAAATAATTTAAAACAAGAACAGTTGCCGAGGCATCGAACAAATTTTAGTTAATGTACTCTTAATCTTGTAGAAGGAACGAAAGTTTAATTTCGATTTGAAATTTTATCGTGATCACAACAATTTAAAAAAAAAACAAAAGGAAAAAAAGAAGTGTCACCATGATCTTGATTTTTGGAATACAGTTTATGCAAATCAGATCAATCAGATGATTTTTAATTTGTGACAAAATTCAATGACTATAATGGAGCTAGGAAAACTCTTCTGAAAGTTGCTATGTTCGTGTCCAACGTTCCATATTGGCGACCACAAATGAAAGGACTACATACCTGTATCGTTTATCTTTTCTTTATTTTCTTCAGTTGTGAGCATTTCCACCAAAGACCACTTGGCGCCACAGTTTAACAGAAGCTTTCCTATTTTCTGTAAAGAGGGCAAACACGCCAAAAAGTAACTATCTATCTTATGAGAAATTTGAGTTGCTAATAAGCTCTATAGATTACTGCCACCAATAAATACAAATGTGAGAGAAATTTATGACAGCGAGAACGCAAACGTAGCATTATTCATCACAAAAGAACTTTGCTGTGGATGGGACTCGAACCCACAAGCTCCCGTTTAGATCTCGGGTGCGCTAATACTTTGCGCCACCACGGAATATGATGGGTTTGTTCGAGTTTTTACTCCATAGCGTTCACAGCGTAATACCGTCCATATCACGCCAAAACTTGTAAGTTTGATCACGGCCGTAGCCAATGTGTAAGTAAGGCGCACCTCAATTACTCCTCTTCACCAGGAGAATAAAGGGTACTGACATTATTCAATGTTGAGAAAGTAACAGACTCGCTGTACAGGAGGTGTAGCAATCCCCCTACAGCAACATTATAAATTTATAATTATGGTGGAGTCTAGCCCAATCGCTTCGAAAGAGAGATGGACACTCCGTTCCTGTATACACAGGTCCGTCCCTTTTACCTTTACCTGCATACGCGCATGATATGCGCAGTTGAATCACAACATTCACCACCAATATTTTCTTTGATTTGATAATCACCAGAAATTAGTCATATTACAGGTTAATCTGATGATATCAGTTCTAACACCAAAGGACCGCTTTACAATCTTACCTTTATAGATGTTGCAAAGATTGGTTCGTCATGCATGAGTTTTCTGGCCATACCCCACCATTGTGTGCCCATTCCAGAAAACACAAATACAATAGACCCTGGGTTGTAAGTCGTAGTCGCCTCTCCCTCAACGCAGTGAGCACTGGAGTCGTTATTGGACAATTTTAGTTGAATCTTTTCAAGGGCATCTTCCGCTGAATTGACAACAAACCCAATGCGATACTGATGGTGATGTGATCGATGTGTTGATGTAAAGAGAGCAGCGTTGAACGTGAAGTATTCTGTTTGTGGGCCTAGCTGTAGATACGCCTCCCAGTCTTGAAGCCTTTGCCGAAGAGCTTCCTTTGTACCGCCGGACAAAAGTAGGACTTTAGGTTTCGTTGCTGGACTGTGTGTAATCTGTTGATTTTCATCTGTTTGGTGATGATCTTCACATGCTTCCAGTACCATAATTGCATTGGCACCTCCAAACCCGAATGAGCTGCAAGTGGCCAATAAGCGTTCTGTCTTTGACCACTTTGTCAGTTGCTGTGGTACACTCAAGTTCAATTGATCGAAATCGATTGAGGTATTTAGCTGCGTGAACCTAACAACACCTGGAATCATGTTCTTCTTCAGACACAGCGCTGTCTTGATGACACCCGCAACTCCAGCAGCACCTTCTGTGTGGCCAAGATTGGACTTGATGGAACCAATCGGCAAACGTGGCTTTCCAAAGTGTCGGCGCTTATTACCTAGTGATTCTCCCAATGCAGTCAATTCTGTTTTGTCTCCAACAGATGTTCCAGTGCCATGGGTTTCAGCATAACCAATGTCTTCAGGTGCCACTCCAGCATTTTTGCATGCAGACGACAACAACCTTTTCTGAGCTTTCAAGCTTGGAGTTGTTACGCCAGGTGTCCGACCGTCGTTGCCAAGCGCCCCACCTCTCAAGACTGCATATATCCGATCACCATCATCCAAAGCCTTTGAGAGTGTTTTCAGGACAAGAACACCAGCACCTTCCCCGCGACCATATCCGTCCGCAGAGTCGTCAAAACTCTTACTTCTACCATCTGGCGATACCATACCGGCTTGGCACAAACCCATGCTTTCAAAGGGCAACAGGAGCAGGTTAACACCCCCAGCCAGTGCCATTTTACAGTGTCCAGCCTTCAGTGCTTCACACGCCAAGAATATTGTGTACATTGAAGAAGAACACGCAGAATCCAGGCTGAAACTGGGTCCTCGAAAATCAAATTCGTAGGAGATTCTGTTTGCTATCATTGCAGAGCTGTTGCCTGAATTACTGTAAGGGCCGATATTATGGTGCGGTTTGGCAAGCAGAAGCGCGTATTCATGAGTAGTCATAGCACCGACGTACACCCCCGTGCGAGAACCACGTACACTTGATGCAGGTATACCTGCGTCTTCTAATGCTTCCCATGCCACTTCTAGAACCAATCGGATGTGAGGATCCATATGGTTAGCCTCCTCTGAAGAAAATGAAAAACAAAGAAGAAATACTTTCATGTTAGTCAAAGAGAAACAATAATACTTGCAAAAATTATACCACGCAAAACGTTTTATGGATAGATGATTAGGAGTATCTCAAAACTCCCCGGAGATCTACCTTGTGATAATTAAGAAATGAAGGGGAGAGATTTGTCAAATATTATGAAATATACCAATTGTATTCAAATGCATATCAGTGTTTTCGTCATGTTACAAGGATGGGGAAAAGGTATAGGTTGCCCTATCTACGATTTGTGGTTGTTACCTACACTCACAGCCATTAAAATCGGAACGGGTATTTTGCACTGTATTAACGTACTTACAATTGAGCGTTCTGATTTCGTTCTTTTTAAAGATCAATGGATTTAGTCGGTATAGCGGCCATCTTGCCGGGAATGGCAAAATCCATTCCAAATTTCTGGAGACTTTCTAAATCTAAAGAACGACATGCATGTTGGATATGTATGCATAAAATATGGGTCACACTTTGAATAGCACAAGTACTTTGAGATCGGGGATTTAATTGATCTGAATGACGAATACTACGGGAACTAACACCTTTTGTTATAGGGTATGCATGAGTGAGGTGAAAGACCTCTATTGTGCATACCATCAATTGAAATTATCTATACATATCGGAATCAAAGGCACCTCTTACCGAAAATTCATGAATTTCAGACAATGTCTGCTCGAAAATGTTTCCACTTTTTAATTCAAACTACGACAATTTATGCTCCATATAGAATAGAGAGTGTGCCAAAAAATGCAACATTCATAACAAATGTTATCAATATTTCTTATGGCAATCTTCACTAAACCTGTTTTGTATGGAGGTTCAATTATCCCTTTATCAATTCTTGTTTACCCCGTTCCATTTCGGTCCCTAAAAATATGATAAAATCAATTAAGTGAAGTGAATTTTAGTTGGGCCACCTTCACCTGGATATGTTTAATCTTGGTATAAAGCAGCGAAAAGGTAATGAAAGGGCATTGGATTTGGTGCCATAAGTTTTAAAAAGAGTAAACAGATTAACATTTAATATTTTAATTCAGGTAGTAGTGTTGATTGTAAACCAGCTGCAATATATCTGTGATTCAAGTTAAAAAATCGTACAACATGAGCATTGCTTCAAGATGGCTGGTCCTCAGTCTGGTAACCATCATCAGCCATAATTCACAAATGAAGAGCGCGTGATTATAGTGACAACTTTCATTCAGGCCAGCAGCCATGCAGAAACCATTCGTTTGTGTTCTCAGCAATTTCCTCACAGCCGCTTCACAAACTAGAATACAATAAATGAAACTTTGATAAATACCATGGAGTCAGCTTAAATAGCAGCAGAGGCAACAGTGAGCGGCAAAGAACAGCAAGAACTCGGGTAACCACCAACAACATAAGAACGGCACTCCTAGGAAATCCAAGCATAAGAAGGAAAACACACTTGACTCCGTCATCTTTTAACTGTATCACAAGGATTGATCTGAGCTGGCATCCGTACCACATCCAACAGAGCAATGCACTCCTTGCAAATGATCTTCCTAGAAGGGTGGCCTACTGTAACTAGCTTGTCAACCGTCCCAATAGGTTTCAACAGCTTTCACCATGCTCATTACCCTAAACGACTTCCAAACACAGAGAGTGGCCCAACGTGAATTTGACATGCTTCTAGTAATTTTGCTCTAATTTCCTTTAAAATCGTACAAACTGATCGGGGGGAAAGTTTTAGGTAGCTAAGAAACTGTTCTAGCCACGGCATTATATCACATTTTCTTTGATGCCCTTTTACATTAAAAAAATAATATTTGAATGGTGTATATTTTGATACACATTGTACGTTTAAAAAACTTTTGCCTGGGTTCTGTATGGCCAATACATCATATGGCCACACTGATTGTGAAGTTTCAGAATCCTCCGTTTGTTTTCAAAAGTGTGTCAAATTTGTCTCTTTTATGAACGAACAAGTATTTTAAAGTAATTTCCTTGCACAATTTTAGGGCTCATTATGACAGGCTACTACTGGGTCAAGGGTCAATGGAAGGTTACTATATCCGCTGTCTAATATAGGGTCAATATTAAAATGATGTTGATTGAATGAATGGTCATTTTCGTTGTAATGACGGTACTAGTAATTCGGAATTAGTCTAATTCAAATCGGATCGTTTTTATAATGTTATGTTTAACACAAAATGTAAAGTTGGCGATATTTTTATGCGGTACTGGTATTACAATATTGAGGTACAATAGTGTGGACGTTAGCATGTAGTAAGCAAATTTCAATTTTCTTCAATGTAAGACAAATCCAGGAGTGCAATGGTTTTGGGGTGTATAATAATTATAATAGGGCTGTTTTGATATTAGAGTGTATCGGTGCGCATGGCTACAGAGCGCATAGCTCTGTAGCCATGGCGCGTATGTTCAAGGGTATTATGTTTGATAGAGATTACTTTTGCAGGGGAAGTTTCTGGAGTTTTGAGTTATGCACAGGTAATTTAACAGAAGCATGATTGATGTGAACTTCATATTTTTTTCTTAATTTAGCATGATATTACTAAGATCTTTGAACAAAGGTTTAAGAGATGCTTTTTTTATGTCACTGGGACCGAGACTGCCTAGTAAATGCACGTAGCAGTTTCCACAAATTACCGTTTGGAAATCCCAAAATCGAGCAGATCGTGTCCTACCCTCCCTGTAAGAACACATGTATAGTCTAACACTTGAGCGATTACGCTGTGACAACAGATATACAGAATGAATGACTGCTTTGCCGTATTGTAGTGATAAACGGTAACGAGATGAATAGTTGGGGGTCACGTGTCAGGTACAGGTCAGGTCAGGTATCAGATCTCAGTGTGCTCTTCGGGGCGACCGATATATATAAATCGGGACTATGTTAAATCAAGGTCTGTACATATGACCCTCTGCCCAAAGTGCTATTATTTTTTTCCAAAGACACCGTCTTTTTAGTCTAACAGTACAAAATTTACCTTTTCCCTACAGATTCAAAAACCGACGTACGATGACGATAATCGTTTGTTTTTTCCAATGTAGGGATCGGTACGTCATTTACCTGAAATGGCGCCCCCGAAGCAAAATAAAAACAATCAATGCCCGTGACGTCATCAAATCCTTTCTTTTTTCCAAAAATTGGATGTTTTCCCATAATAAAATTCCTTTTTAAGATTAACCTATTATATTGTTCTTTAATAATTAATATTCAATTGTCCCCGCGGGGGGGGGGCGGGGTATGAATGTGAAAAAGATGGGCCATAAGTCTACAAACTGAAAACATAGTCAGCGGGCTAAAACCCTTACCGGGACTGAATGAGCAGACGGATCCCCGTTTAGTTAATAGCAGGCTTACAGCCACTGCGCGCTGAGGGGTTATGCGTAAGTAATTATACAGGGTGAGTCAAACAAAACTTACCCTGATTGTGTTCGCAATTTTGAATTTTAAATAAAAGATATATAAAAAAACAATTGTGAGTACAGGGAACCTATTTGATTATCTTTAACTTGCTGCAAAGAAATTAAATCGGTTAAGTTTAGACCGAGCTACAGTCTTTTGCAATCAAATAGTCAGTTTTCCCCAATCCACGGATTCCCATTTGAATGCACGGCGGCCAACTAGGTAAATGACTCCCCAAAATGACGATAGGGATGTCTATGTTATGCAAATAAAGTGGTATCTCTAAGGTCTATAAGCCAGGATAATGGTAAGATGTATTTCAAACGCTTATTTATGAGTTGCGGAATTTTGGTCTAGAAAACAGCACTACTTTAAACCTCAAAAGGTTATGTATCAGTTGCCTTATTTTTCAACTTGATGTTATGATTGATGAGGACGAAGAAAACGGTAAGAGGGCATCGATGGTAAATTGTGACTGAATTTTGGGGTTAAAAGCGTCACAATTTTATTCTGCAGTCAATAAATAGCCAATTCTTCTGGATACTGGATTTTCTTCGCTGAGGCGACGAAAGTCTAAAAAAACCCTGTTTTACGGGCCCGACGACCCGATTTTTCAGTGTTGGCAGAATTTTTTTTTTTTTAGTTTTTCCAAAAATAATGTAAATTCAGGCTTTTTTAAGCCCAAAATTTATCAATTTGGCAAATTTTTCTTAGAAAATTTGTTTGTAAAAATGTTTAATTTTTTCTCTGATTTTTCAGATTTGGGGCTATTTTAGGCCCAATTTGAGCTCCAGAAAAGAAAAAAAAAATTTTAAAAATAAAAAATTCGCCGACCGACCGACCCTACTCCAAGTCCGCTCGCCAGTAAAAACAGGGTTGTATTTTTCGTCGCTGAACGCCGTTCATATCAATGTGAATCCGTGTGGACAGATCCGAAAACGACTACTTCATTCAAACTACTGTTGCTCGGTCTATACCTAACCGACTGGAATTATCTTTGTAGCGAATTAAAGATAATGAAATAAGCTTCAGATGGTACAACATATGGTTTGATATATGTTACTTACACATTCAAATCGGGGACACAATCAGGGTCAAGTTTTTTTTTTTTTTGACTCACACTGTAGTACTAATTATAATTGTGGCCAGGGCCGTAGCCAGGGGGGGGGCGGGGTGCGAAGCAACCCAAAATGACAAAGGTCCGTTTATCATGCTGAAGGCCGCTTTATCATGGGAAGGTCCGCTTTGGAGTGTTTAAATGTTGCGCGTGTTTTGTCATGGTTGTGGCTACCTGGTCAATACAGTTGTTTGCACGGAATGACTATTATAATTTAAGCGTTTTGTAGCCGGTGAGTTTCAGTGGTCCGAATCCCCCCCCCCCTTCAGATTTTGGATGCGACGGTAAAAATATTTGGGGCAACCGGCGAGCGGAGCGAGCCGAAAAAAATTGTGTCTCAACAAACAAGGTCCACTTCTGGCAAATCCGCACCCCCCCCCCCCAAATCAAATTCCTGGCTACGGGCCTGTTGTGGCCTTAGAGCTTAAGTGAAGAAAACCCTATTAGACCCAATTGGTCATGTTACAGAATTGACCAAAATTGACCATACGTCAGTTAAGATACACCACCGAAGGACATGAGGTATATCCTCTACAGTAGTCCAACAGTTAGTTGAATTAGTCAACGTCATCCTTTTGGGTGATGGAAATATCTCGAAATTGATTTGTCAACAAACATGTTTAATCAATTCATAAAGATTACACAAATTTTTATTTGGATTGATAACATCCTCGTGCAATGTGACCGCCGATTTGCTAGCATTTTACGCTATTGGTGCTAAACACTACACAGTTATTTTACATTTCCCGATATTGTTCCCGAAAATATGTAAATATATGACGCGTGAGTAGAACAATAACATGTTCATTAAATAGATAGGTCAAGAACACGGTATGGCAAGGAGATATGGGCCCCAACTCTAAGACCCTGAGGGTAATTTCTACAGAATCTCTGATTGGATCATTTCATTATTCTATCCATGACATAATCTGTGCATAACCAATCAAAACACACCTTATATGTATTGTATGTACCTTTATCTTTTCTTAGCATGCTTCAGTTAGCTATTTACATCATAAACCTATGAATAGCATCCATTTCGGCCGATAGTAGGGCGGGAGAAGAATCAATGGCAAACCTAAAACAACGTTTCATTAGGAAAGTTGTTACCATTCAAATATCCAAATTATATTACAATTTTATTTGAATCAAGGTTTGCTTAAAGATTTTCGATAGTTTTTCAAACAAAGAGTTAGTATTATAGTATTTAAATTGTTAAAACAAACATTTCTATACATAATGCGGAGCTTCAATGCTCGTTTTCATTTTTGTGCGGGAAAAATTTTGTATGTTTGGACATTATTTTGAAAATAGAGGTCGAAATAAAATATTTTATTTTTACAGGCGTAGGCCTAAGTATATATAAGATTATAAGGGTAGTATTCTTAACGAAGTCAGAACAGAAAAAAAAAAACAATTGTAATTTAACAGCAGAACAAATATGGTGTGAGACTTGGGCATTTTATCGAATCAATATGATAATTTTTAAAAAGAAGAAAAGCATTAGGCCTTATGTCAACTCTCCATTGGCTGTAATGCACAACACTGTGCTTAATTCTACGTGAGAGAAATAAACCTTTCCACCTTTGCATTTTCAAAATTATTAATGCTTCAATTAAGTTTTTAGGAGGTTGGTCTACACACCAAAATATGTAATTAACGCACACCAAACAATAATTAGAAGCAACACCAACTCCACAGCATCCCGGTCACCTAATGATCCTAATGATGAAATATCGCTTTAAATGGGACCACCTGTTCTCATCCTCACTCTGCAAATATCTTTTCCCTTTCCGATGCAAGGTTACAGTCTAAAGTAAGGATTTGTTTTCCGGGTAACCAGAAATTAGTTTGTACAATACTCTATGAGCTATTGTAATACACCCATACGTGCACATTAAAATGTATGTCGGATTCAAATAAAATGTGAAATCACAGTTTTTCTAGTGCGGACCTTCATATGAAACCAGAGAAATATCTCTGTTTTTTTGTTTTGTCCAGCGGGTGGGGTTCCTTCAAGAGACTCCGAGATTGATCAACTAACCGACATAGCGCCAACATGCAATGGGATTACCAAAGCAAAACTCATTTCATTTCCGATGCAAAATAGGCTTTCGCGATATCGGCTTACGCGCTCCGCTATATTAAGTACTATACGCGTATGTCGCCGCTTGTTTTTTATTAGCCAATCAGAACAAAATAGCAAATTAAGTACTTATTTTGCGCATTTAGTGTTGACAGACAACTTGAATAATACCTGTGTCCACTACTACCAACAACCCAAGTGTTCTTATAAAATGGATCCGATTGAAAACCCAAATTTAGAGGTTCGAGCTATGAGTTGCAAAATAGTGGGCGCGACCCAGTCGAGCCCAATATTTTACAACCATTGCGAGACCAATAAATTTTGGGTCGCATATCCATCCAATTTTATTAGTATCATGTTTAGATCCGAGTATTTTCACACACTTGGACTCCTTAAAAATGATAATCATGGAAATCGGTCATTGCGTTCTGACGTTAATAAGAAGTGAAGGAAGGCCTTCTGTTACCCTTCTGGTTACCTGTGGACGGTGTGATCATGCAAATCTAAGTGGTCTCTTCCAGGTTTACCGCGGCCCACCAATGTTACTTACTTAGCTTGACCTGGTACTGCCAAATGTTACAATTAGCAAAGTGCTTATCCTAGCGGGAAAAAGTAGATATGACTTACCCCGACTCAATCTTAAAAAAGAAGTGACGATCAAACTTTACAGGAGTTCCTCTTCAGATACAACCCCACGCAAGTTGTACATCTTTCCTGGAATCTTTTCACACCTGTTTAGAAGTACAACCATCAACAGATCTCCTTGGAAGGAATAGTACAATCCTTGCCTTCCTTAATAGCTTCCAGAATGAGTCCACGTCATAGATGTCTCCAGCATATCGGCAACCATACCGACAATGCTATCTTCTGATTGTTTGGCAGGTCTCTGTTGTTGCGTGGCAGTTGGCCGTTTGCAACCCAACCAAAGGGAATGTTGATGAGCTGAAAATTTACAATTGAGCCAACGTATTTGATTTTTTTATGATTCCTACGTGTTCTTACGTATCTAACATAGAATGTGCATAGAACCAGTGGCGGCGCCAGACCTCTTTGTCTGGGGGGGGGGGGGGCAAACGGGTGAAAAGTGAAATATTGAGGAAAATATAAAAAAACTTCAAAAATGGGAAAAATATGGAAAATTTGGAAATTTTTAAAAAAAAAAAAAAAAAAAAAAAAAAACTTTTGGCCCCAAATCGCCTGATTGGGCAAAAATCCTCATTTTTCCTTTCGTCTTTCGGCCGTGGGGGGGGGCAAACTGGGGAGTGGGGCAAGAAAACTTTTAAGGGGGGAAATATGCCCCGCCTTGCCCACCCCCCCCCCCCCCCGTGCGCCGCCACTGGGCATAGAAACAATTTACAAATTGAAGTCAACGTATTGAATTTTCCTTATGATTCCTATTGTGCTACGTATCTAACATAGAATGTAGACAACATTACTGATCGTTGATTTTTTGTTGTCAGAAGTAAAATCCCGAAGTAAATGCACATTTTATCCAATTTTAAAGATTATGCAAGAAGAAACTAAAAAACTTATATTCTACCTAAAATTGGAAGAGTGTTCCTTCAGTCTCAGAAACAACTTTTTTATTGATGAATTATTTAGGGCAACAATCAGATTTATTGAATAGAAATTGTTGGGATGGAAGGTTGGATGGACGGACGGACGGACGCTCGGATGGATATATGGATGGAATGGGTGGGGGAGAGATGGAATAATAGAGGGAGATGAAGGGTAGATGGATTGATGATGGATGGACCGTATTTTGGTATAAGAACAATTGAATTAGTTGGTAGCTTCAATTGGACTGTACTTAAATAAGCTTATTCCGTAGTCAAAAAACACAAAAAAAAAAACACAAACTCTGCAACAATGTGTTAGTCCAGACGCTATTTATCACTTAACCGCCTAATTATATCAGCGCTACTAGGGAATCCTTGATTATCTTGAAAAAGATACAACGACCCACCCATATTTGGTAATTCCGTCGACTGATTATATCCTTCGATAATGATAAGAATAATAACCATTTTTTATATGCGCTTAATCACCGTAAACATTCTCAAGTGATGTTTTGCCATTATAATACGCCGCCTTCGAGTAAAATGTGTGACAATTTTTCCCTCCATCTAATTGGGCTGCTCAAGACATGCCTCACAAGCGCACATGCTTATCAGTAGTTAGTAATATTCGCCATAACAGCTCCCAGATTTCTCTAAATAAACAAAGAAACTTAAAAAAGAAATTTAGATCTTACCTGTTTAAGTTCAGTCTAATGTAATATGTAAGCCCTCTTGTCTCTCTCCAAGCAGATTACATACTTCTATGGTAGTCCGTTGTCACTGAAAAGAACTGCGCTTTTATAAGACCCATTTCGAAAATTAATAACCGATATCTATATCATCCAATCACAACCAAGGCCGTTATCTTGTCATTTAAAAGCACGTGATGCTCCTTTAAAAAAGAAAATATTGTTAACGATTTCTTATTTACTTATTTTTTTTAATTTGTCAGACATTTCCCGTGGGGATTAAGCCAACATAGAGACTTAAAATAAGCCACGTACATTTTTTTTGTTACAGAGTATGTAAACAAGAATCTCGTGACAATAGACTAAATGAAAACTTAAAGAGCATGCTTAGAAACGCTCTTTAAACAAAGCAAACAGTGTTGCCACAAAACCGGCTTTAGAATGCACATGCGCACATCCAATGGGGAATTAGCGCATTTTTTTTCAAAATTGATATGGTCGTATTATCCGAAGAACTTCCTCCTTCTCATTCAACTAATATGGTAACGCCGCCGCCTAAGGAGTGCCCTTTGAACGAACACACCCAACCTTTCAATTAACATCTCGTCACAACACAGTGTTTCAACGGTTGATTCATTCCCCTGTTATATTCCATTATTCCCCTAGAATCCAATTCTTATTAATCATCTAAACAAAGTCAATTTAAACAAGAGATAAAATGTCAGATCTTATGTTTGTATTGTGAATGATGTATTTTCGTCTAATTAATGCAATTAAATGTTGTCATTATTTTTCTGTTATTTTAAAAGTGAGTATTTTGTAATATGATGTTATACGTGACGATAGACTCGCCACATTGGCCATATATAGTGGTTAGCGCCCTCAGTTGCTTAATTGCTGACGAGAAACCTTGGTCTACGTTTTAGTTGTTGTCTTTTTTCTATCATGAACAGGTTGAACAGGTAAATTAAAAATTGGCGAGTTTAACAAACATATTTTATGTAACACCTCTAACTGGAGAGTTCGTGACGACGCTATAATTTTGCAAACGCAACGCCTAATGGTGGTGAAGTTGGTATCATTGTATAGCTACGGTTCTCTTTCTATTAATACCAAAATATACCAACATGTACCAATATTCCTCTTTGTGACGTTACAATGGCATCATAAACTCAGAAAATTCCAAAATTCCCATTATTTACTGAAAATAGGCCGAATTTTCATTTTTCAGCCAAAAAATATCGAACACATACTCTATTTTTGCCATTTGTTTTGCTTTATATGAAAGGAAATGACTTATTCTTAAAGCGGCACTGGCACATTTTCACAAATATAAAATTTCTTCAATTTGCTCTCAAATGATAGTCTAGGCCATTGGAAGAACAGAGATATATTTTACACATAAAAATAACATACCCCAAAACAGATAGGGACATTGATATGAGGATAAAGACATCCAGGTAATTTGTAGCCAACTTTTAAGTTTTCCATAACTTTAATCAACAAATGTGTATATTACATGACTATTTTTGACTCGTACTCACTGATATTAAAACCACAAAGGTTATAGACCGATCAAACAGTGTGCATAGCGTGGGAAACATGCATACGGCGTGCGTGTTCTTGGGTTAAACGCCATTTTCGTCGTCTGCTGAATTTAGCGTCGACGGCGACGTTAAATTATAAAATCGTTCTGTTTACCCATAAGGAAGCTGATTTGGTCTTAATCATTTCGGGTGAGGGCTTTTGTATATAAAAGCCTTACAACCATGCAAAAATATCGATTTTTGAAAAATCTTGAGGGCGCACTATTTTTCAAATGTGCCAGTGTCTCTTTAATAGGAGCAAAAACAATACCTTGGGGGTTGCACTAAACCCTTACCCGAAAAACTTTGACCTATCATACCCCCGGGGAAGTTCTACGGTCTAATTGTGTGTTTTTTTTCTCATTAAAATAGGCGCAACGATGGGTCCTTCAGTAAACGGAACCCCATTGGTCCTAAATTTGACTAATAATCCAGCAGGGTACTCGACTATTATGTGACTAACGTATCGCCGCCGTTTTAGGCAAACCATAAGGGTCATAGCGTATTACCCCAACGCGCTGTGAGAACTCACAACAACGGCAACGCGTTTCGGTGTCGGCCAATTAGATGATGAATTCTGTGACGTATTTCAAAGGATAGACTCAAAACGAACGTAATGAAATTCTGGCAACGCGTTGCGCGCCTTCCAAAAGCGGTACGACGACGCGCGTTCCCCAACGTGTTGAAGGTTTTCCACAACGCGTTGCGAAAATCCACAAGCCATAAGGTCACAACGTATTGCTGCAATGGCGTGCGAGAAAGTCACAACGCGCTGTGACAATTCCACAACGCGTTGCGGTGTCGGACAATCAGAGCGATGATTTAAAATGTGACTTTTAAAAACAATAAATCTCACACAAACACGTGGCGAACCTTTACAGCGCGTGGCGGCATGTGTTGGCCCGTTACGCATTGTGAACCTCACAACGCGTTGTGAGCTCGCAACGCGTTTGTGAATTCCCACAACCCGTTGCCAGATACTTTTTGCAACGCGTTGTGGGTCTATTTTTTTTAAATACGTCACGAATTTTTAGCATTCTGATTGGCCGAAACCCTAACGCGTTGTGACGTTTTCGGCAACACGTTGCGACTTTCTCAAATACATTGCGGAAATACGTTATTTATGCTTGGGACCTTGGCCATGCGTTGTGAGCCTGCAACTCGTTGTGAAGCTTGCAACGCGTTGTCAAGGCTTGCAACGCGTTGTAATTTTCACAACGCGTTGCTACTTACTTGGCAACCCCCGATGCACTCATTTGCATGATATTACAGTAATATCCAGACTGTGCTTGTAAATTGTAAGCATGGAGTCAAAGTTTGTAAATGTTGATGATAAAGTTTCCCCTGAACAGAGATCACCTTGTGATTGTCAGTGCATAATAAGAAAATCACTATCACACGTTAGACCTGCCCTCGGGTCCCACGGTGGATGAAAACGCTAAGCGACATGAAATTACAACTAGACTCTTCATACTCCCTACCTAGTGTTTATAATTCCACCAGACCCTGTGCAATTCACGTTCTGTGGACCAGTTGGTTGGGCCGGGAATGGTAATGCTACAACGTCCTCAAGTTTTATTTTATCATTATCTTTTAACCAGTGCGCTCTAAACCCAGAGACAGATCCGAGACTGGGGTACAGTCTACTATCACTTGAAATATCTGGGAACCAAGCACCTAAGCTAATCAGGCAAATTAGTTAGTCTGTGTCGGTCACTCAACCAGTCACGCATACTGTTAGTCAGCAACCACGATCAATGCAGGGTTTAAAGGGGGGGGGGGGTTGGGGTCTGAATATGATAAAAAATTTCCTAATCCAGAAAATGAGATATTGCTGGCTAAATTGTAAGATTGTAATCTACAAAATGCTTTTTTTCGATCGCAATGGAGCATTTCGTTCCCGAGATATAGCTGATCAAAGTGAAGTAGTGTACGCAAAATTTGCCCAAAATGCATTTCTCTCTATATTTTAATCATGTGAAAAATTTCAAGATGGTTATCTTTAACGATATTTTAAAAACAGATATTATTTATGAACTATTAACACATTTATTTTGGCTAATTGAAGTAAAAAATTTCTCATAGTATCCTTTCCATAATTTAAAGTAATTAATGTCACGGGTAAGTGATTTTTATGTATTTATTGGCTTTTCTCACCCATGCGATACTATTAAGAAAATTATTTTAAAAATAATAAAAGGACAATGATGCACCTATTCGATGATTCCTTTCATTAATATTATGTAATTCAGTATAAAATGAAATGGGTTTAATGTATAACCATAATTACCAGATTTCACATTCAAAAAAGCGCCCTCAATTTTGTATAAATGTTTCGGAGGCCTATAACGCATTTCGTTAAATACGCAAACATCCAAAACGCGAACGAACGTAACTAGAGGAACGCTAATGCTATGAACATGATATTTGGCAAACATATTAAGCAATTACAGGCCGAGTGAACCATGAAGCACGATTCAAAATGTGTTCCAAATTCAAATTACGCATGAAATTACGATTGGTCGATTGCCGGTTGCATGGCAACGGTATTAAAATCGGCTTTCATGGTTCACTGCGTATTACCCCCTGCATATGTCACCCAAGTTTCGTCCCCGTAGCATGTTTGGTTATAGTTCCTTCGTTCTGTGTTTAGCCAATCAGAGGCTTACGTGGTTAACATGGGAACCAGAGCAAAAATTTTCATGGATTTTAAACTTTGTGACACGGGCTACAATATGATATAGAAAATGTATATGCCACTATTAGGAAAATTTAGGAAAATAATTTCGAAGTCACTGCTTCGACCCCATACACCCACCCTAAAACTTATTACTTTGCTCGAGTTGAGGATTGGTCGGTCGTCTGACGAGTTTCGAATTTGTCGCCTTTGTTAGCGTGCGTAAAAGCTGCAATTCCAATAGGTCGGAGCGGCGTTGTAGGGTGCGAAACCTTATAAGTGTTTTAATTTTCCTTAATATAAAGGTTTTTATTGCGGCCTTGGTATCAAAAGGGTCTCAAAATAAGAAAGACTCTCAAAAGCACGGAAAGGTTAGTTAACAATGTCTCAAAACGTCGTTTAAGGTCTCAAAGCACATTCAGATCACAAAAGGTCTCAAAATCATAAAAAAGTCTAAAATACAATCACAGGGAGGTTCAAAAGTGATTAAAAAAATACTTTAAAGCCTCATCACGTAAAGGTCTCAAAAGTTAATTAAGGTCTCAAATACCCGCACAGGCAGATTGTACTGAAAAGCTCATGAAGATCTCTAATACAGAAGTCTCACAAAGCAAATAAAGGTCTCAAAATAAGGTCTCCAACGCGCGCATAGGCCTGCCCCCCCCCACTGAAAAATCATTAAGAATCTCATAAAACACAGGAAAGTCTCAAAAACGAGTAAAGTCTCAAAAGCACGTAACATTCACCAGGTTTGAGTACGATTAAATTTACACCACATGATTGTAGGCTTCTGATTACTCTTATTTTTTTTTCTCCCAGCCAAAGCCTTGATTGTAAACTTATTATTTTCAAATAAAGATATGGATTTCTATATAACAATATAAACAGTGACGCAAAAAGAGACGACTTCACACGATGATTAAGTTATCCTCAATGCACGTCAGAACATCCATTTACCCCATACTTTGGTCAATGTTCATTAGTATATTAATTGGATTTAGCTCTTTTAATTCTAAAATACAACTGCATAGTTTGATTTACAATTTTGTATACTCAATATCTGTGTATGTGAAATTTAGCAAGATAAGATTTGTAAACAATTCGGTAAGAGGGACGTTTTGAAATAAGTACGCTAAGATACATCACCTATTGAATTTCACTTTCATTGTATTACTGTATATACTCGTATATATTGCCATCTGAAAACTATAGTGTTGCAGTAAAAGGTGTGCAATTGAACAAAATTATGGAATTATATAGTACCAGAAATTTTATCTGATTCATGATACTTTTTGGTTCAGAGGGGATACTGGAGTGAATATCAATCTTTATCTTGCTAAATTTCACATAACACATATATTATTCCTTGCTGTGAATTTTTTTGTACCTTTTCCAGCTTGCATAGTTTGATTTACAATTTTGTACTATAGTTCGATATATAGGTGGATGAAAATTTTAAAGGCATTTGTGACCACAAATCGCCCCCCCCCCCCCCGACTTACCTAAACAAAGTTGAGATTTTTATATCATCCGAACCGTTACCCTTAGTAAACCATGTGTACCAAATCTTACGTGCAAATTCGCTCGTCAGTAAAGAAATTCGCCCAATTGTATTTTCTGGAAATTACAGGACAGTGGCCTATGGACGTGGGAAACAAGTATTTGCTCATAACACAAAACCGCAAGATCGGATCAATTCAAATTTCGTAAATAAGTTTTCTCAAGGAACCATGAATAAAACAGAAGGTGCTGGAATCACGAAATGCACCTTTATATTACTCGTTATTTTTACAGTGCACGAGCACTATGTTGGCTCCCATTGAACCCACCTCTTTGGTATTAGTGTTAAATGTTTAAAAAAAATCCTGCCCAATGTAGGATCTATCTCCCCTTAATCCTCCTATAAATACATGTACAGTTTCCGTCCCCGGTGTGAAAGCAACTATAGTCCGGCAGGAGTCATAGTCCGGGCTCCATAGACGATAACGGAATAAAGCGTGAACCTAATGTTGCGTGAAGAGTCAACTGAATCGAGTGCCCTATTCCTTACCGTTACATAGCCGGACTATGATTACGGCGGACAATGATTACTTCTACACCGGTGTGAAAGCAGATATAGTCCGGCAGGAGCCATAGTCCGGGCTCCATAGACGATAACGGAATAAAGCGTGAAACTAATGTTGTGTGAAGAGTCAACTGAATCGATTGCCCTATTGTTCACCATTGTTCCCGGACTATGAGTACGCCGGACGATAATTACTTCTACACCGGGTTCCACTGGAATTTGTTATATATTTCAAGCATTTCATATTTGGGTTTATGACAGTTCAATTGCCTGTTGCCAGAATATGATTCAGCCATGCTTTTATCTTATTTGCTATTGTTAGTCCATTGATAAAACGCTTAGCAACACACTTTGAGCGCTACACTACTGTACGTTATCATATCAGTTAGAACCAACACTGGGGAGCATTTGTATTAATAAGGTGAATTGAAATAAAGTATCTTCGTGACATTAAAATGACATGGACAGGATAGTGTTGATGTGTCGTTAAAGTGCCGACCCAGAGATTTTCCGTGAGGGGCGCCCCTCACTTTCCAAAAAAATCGTGTTTTTTTGCATGTACATATGCTTGTCCATATATATCACTATGTGAAATTGCTAAGCTTAAATCGAATTCCTTCATAGAGAAATCAGAACTTTGTTTATAAAAATTTCCGGAGCCGGAATTTTTTTTATACACGTTAATCCTATTGGACTAATACTACACATAAATGTATCCTGCATCAACCGACAATCAGAATTCATCTCAATTTCGGAATGGTGTCATTTAAGGTTACTATCTTTAGTTCTTGTTCACTATTTTTCATTATTACACAAAAAAAAATAATATTTCGAAATCTCTGATTCAACTTTTAATATAATGCCTCCTCCAGTTTAACCTCGACTACACCACTCACGCCAAATTTCGGTATATGACTAGAAACCTTATAATTAAAGTCTGACTCAGAGATTTCGAAATATTATTTTTTTGTGTAATAATGAAAAATAGTCAACTAGAACTAAAGATAGTAACCTAAAATGCACAATTCTGAAATTTGAGATGTATCGGATTTTTCGTTTTGATGCAGTAAGCATTTATGTGTAGCATTACGTCCATAGGATACTGTGTATAACAAACATTCCGGATCCGGAATTTTATAACAAAGTTGTGATTTTCTATATGAAGGAATTCGATTTAAGCTTAGCAATTTCACACAGTGATTAGTATATGGACAAGCATTATGTACATGCAAAAAACATGATTTTTTGGAGATTGAGGGCGCCCTCCTCAGGAAATCTCTGAGTCGGCCTTTAACTTAAGATGATATTTTGGCCAAATCTTACCAGAAACATTTTCTAAAGTCAATTATGTAAGGTGACATGGACTGTCACATGAAATCTAGTACATCGTAAAAAATCGTAAAAAAATTGCTTTATGATACAACTTCCGATTTTCCACCAAACATTCTGAAGTTGGAATTCCAACATTATATACATGTATGCTTAATATATAGTTTAAAGTTTTAAGTTAAAGGTACAGAAGAAAGGGATATTCTGTAGATATATATTTCCCCTAATTGGTATACCAGTTTGCAGAAAAACTGACTTGAACTTTCTAGAAGTTTACAGGACAAGGAAAGTAGAAAACGACTTTAAAATATCCCAAACTATTATTGTCTCAGAATAATTGAAAAATAACACGCTTGCCCTATTGGGATATTCCAGACAAAAAAATACCCCCCCCCCCCACTTATAGAGGGCAACATTTTTGGTTCACAAAATATCTGGAATTCATGGCTATCCTTCAATGAATTAACTGTAGTGTAATTCCAGACACATACCTTCCGTAAATTACCAGGAATTCCAGACACTACCTTCCATAAATTCCAGGAATTCCTAGACTGCCAATGTAAAAAACATGGAATTCCCAGAGGATTATTGTTGGGGTATAGAGGGTGTTGAAAATGTTGATTTTTTCCGGAATTTTCCTATGAAAATCGTTAAAACACTGGAATTCCGTCACCCTCTATACCTAAAATGGCTGGAATTCCCACCCCGTATTAGACATTAAATTCTGGAATTCCAGCTTTCAAAAGTGCCAAAAAGTCTGGAATTCCGGCGCCCTCTATAGAGGGGGGGGGGCATTTTTTTTCTGGAATAGCCCATTGTTCTAATTTTACCTCATAGTATATAAATAGGCCTAATGAATGTTGATGAGTGTAATGGTAATGATTTTTTAATGAGTTGAAAGATGAAATGTTTCTATCAATGAGGCTTAAACTTCTCGTAGCCTAGAAAAACGGAATAGTCCATCTTTCAATGAACAAAACATTAATCATTTCTTTTATATAACGTAAGTTCTTAACCTTGGGCTTGGCTCAGGTTTAGTCTAGAGCCCGTTGCCACATTGGCTAAGGCCATGGACTAGGCATATAAATAATACTTTTTTACAATTTACCATTCTCGATGACAGCCCTACTTCCTATATATCCCTTTCTCTTAACGCAGTTAAATGCGCTTGAAAAAATCACGGAGCGGACCCTTGCCTTGTAGTCAGAGAGAACGTTCATGTGACCGTACAGTTGAGTATATACACAATTTTTTGCTGAAAATGTTGATTCGGGTGTGTAGAATAAGAATCGGAAGGGGGCAACCTGGGCATCCTTGGGCGTTTTGAGAAATCCAAGATGGCGTCGCCATAAATGATAATTATTCTATTCACCTATTATTCAAAAAACTATGGAGTACGAAAGGATATACTATAGGATCAATTGAACAAGAGTATGGCCGTCTTGTAACATTAAAGTATACTTTCAATTTTAAAATGGAAGCCAAATCCAATAATTTTTTAAATATGCCATATCAACAGCAAATACCTGCGATAAAAAAAATAGAATGCAAGTACTTAGGTAGTTGTTAGACACAATAAATGTTGTTATGACGGTCTCGTGGCTGTCAAAGGTCAGAAATACCTTTCAAACACAAAATAAAATGAGACTTGTGCACAAATGATCTGAAATTTTAATAGTATTAACAGATTTAATGATTTGTAAGTGGTTTTTTGGTTCAAGAATTGGTATGTCCATGAAAACAATATTACATTAAAATTAAACAACAATATTTAAGATTATATACTAATGGTAACAAGAAGTCCACTAATGCCACAAGAAGGTGCAGTTCAACGGAGATATGTCCTCACAGCGAAGACTTCAAAAATGGACAGCATGCAAAAAAGTCACACAAAACTCCTCAGGTAAATATTCCATGGGAATCTTCTCAGTCCTGAAGTTAACTTTGTCCAGCCAGTTCAAGACGACAAGGTGGTTACTAAGTCCTCGACGACCACTACTAATCCAACAGTATATCAGTCCAAGATAATCCCACGATTCTATCTGTCCGTAATTTGGAATCCTATTTTGATTCCTCAGCACTGCGGCTTCATAGACGACAGTAGAATAATTACCAGCACTCTGCTCAAATGGAATTGAAAATATAATAAATCCTGGCACTGTGTGGAGCATAAATTCTACCATTATTGTAGATAAAACTAGCTATAAACCATCTGTATAGCTGATGACAAACTGCTGACCAATATTTCGGCCCAAGTTCTCATTCAGATATACACCATATTTCATAAAGTTCCGAAGTCTTAAAATGCCATTTAAAACAGCATCGTTGATCATAAAACATTAACTTTGCATGGCTGGACCAATGCTTAGAGGTCAATAAATTACATCACACTGACATCAATTCACTTTCCATATATAACTTGTGGGGGAATTCCCTAGATTCTGCAATGTTTTGATCTCAAAGCATAAACAAGTTGACTCAGTTCTAAGTTTACACTTTGGGGGAATTCCCAATCACTGTCTAGTCGTCAACAACAGGTGCATCTGTCTCAACACAGCACTAGGGGAATCCCCTTTCCCTTTTTATAGTAACAAGTACTTTTTCCAGTGAGAAATCTGTTTCTCAAAGAAAATTGGCAGGAAAAATAATATTTTAATCAAAATTTTGAGGGTAATATAACAATGTATTTCTGATACTTTTAAAATTGTAACATGACGTCAATCAATATGGAAGCCAAAAACGTGAACATCTTCAAAAAATACTTGCACAAATTTATAAGCATTACAACCTTCAAATCGAAATCATTGTGTCAATGACATTATAAATGTACCTTTGATCCTAACCAATGTACAACATACATTTCAATTTGTTTTAAATGCGCCAAAATCGAAATAAAACTAATATGGTGCAAAGTTGTCAAAATACCATAGGAATTACATTTTTTCACATATTTGCAATTGTCAATTATATTTGACACATTTTTATTTATCGTGATTACCTGGTTATCACTTGGTTATGATCATAGGTACATTTCTAATTGTTTCATTGACACAATAATTTATACTTGAAGGTAATATTTAGAAATTTGTGTCAAGTATTTTTTGAAGATATTCACGTTTTTGGCTGCTATATTGCTTGACATCATGTTACAACTTTAAAAGTATCAGATATACATGTATTGTGTCTAACAACATAATCTAAGTACTTCATGTTTATTTTTTATCGCAGGTATTTGCTGTTATAGGACATATTTTAAAATGATTGGATTTGGCTTCCATTTTGAATTTGAAGTATGACTCAATGTTACAAGTGCCATGCACTTGTTCATTGGGTCCTATAGTATATTTATAATTCCCATAACATCGATAATACTAGGGCGAATTCGAATTCGAAATCGAATAGATAATTATCATCTATGACAACGCCATCTTGGATTTCTCAAAACGCCCCAGGTGCCAAGGTGGCACACGGCATATTCTAATTATCCACAAACCCCTATCTATCCAGTTCTGCAACACATTGTGTATATACTCAACTTCACAGTCAGGCCAAACTTCGACCATATCTCTCCGACTATTGGGTTTTTGGGTAAATTGCGCCTAATCTAACAAGAAATACCGCCAGAATTCGGCATATTTTTCCTCCTTCCTCTAGGCATTAGGGATACTACTCCACGTTATCGACACGCCTATACTGTCAAAGACTCACACCAGCTCGGCAGACAGAGACTGCGGCTCTCGTCTAGAGGCGGGAGGGAGGGAGGGGAGGGGAGTGAGGCCAAAAATATCTATTTTCTAAATGGTCCAAGTAAACCCCAGTTTTCTGCTGCCCATGCAGTTCACTACAGTTTGGTGCAATCCCAATTGGACCGGTCATGCAAGTAACGGCAGCCTTAGTGGGGCCCATTGGCTGGGGCTGACCCTGTTCGTTACAACTGCGGGCAAAGAAAATCGCGCAAATATAAACGACAATCACCCCAGAAATCGAGCAGCAGTATCATCCATGCAGCGTCCCAAACAAAATAACAAGCAAAATGATCTTAAAGCAAGTGCGAAAAATGTAAGATTCACTGAAACCCAAAACAATAACACCCCAGATGGTTGAAATCGCTGCTTGTGAGATAGGCATACCCAGGGTATGAAGCGCGTCTGCGGCTCGCTTCTTGTGTCTGATTTTGTTTCTGAAGTGACAGCATAAGCAATATAATGTGTGCGAGAAATCTACACTGAATCCCTATGCATAAGACCAAATTTATCATTGAAATGGAATCCATGTAATGGTGATGTGCCATGGAGGAAAAGAAACATGTACCCCATATAACGCCAACAAGGATGGCTGTGATGGGAATCCAAACAATAAGCGGTATTGGCAGGATTAGGGAATCAGGATTAGATAAACGGCCTGATTATATGCGATGAGCGAGATACTAGAATTACCTACGATCTCACGGGCTTTTACCATTGCTTTTACGTTCTAACTCGCTGTGTCGACATTCTGGAATGTAACGTATGATCTTGAACTGGCAATGTTTATCGCATTTTGTATCAACACTATGTCAGGAACCTAGCGCCTGAAAACCTTGGTGCCTTAAATAAGGAACTCTTCCCTCAAAATTCTAAGGAAAGTCATATTCAGGTGGATTAACATAACCATGTTCGTCTAAATACATAAGGTAATCACGGAAGCCAAGAAATTGTTAACAAAGGATCGCTGTGAAAGTACTCACTATTTTCCAAACCTTTAAGGGTGTTATCAAGGCTTTGCTTTGTTTCTATATCCCAATAATTGACTCTTCCGCACAGTGACAAAGACTTGAACCCATATTCTTTGAAATATTTGGACTCTAACTCACAATAGGTTTTGCTAGGACCATCGGGAGGAGTTTTCGTTAGTACTAACCGCCTTGTATTATTAATGCAGTTGTAATGCTTCTCTCTAGAACTGAAACATCAGACATTACCCATCATGATAGCCGTCTTTCGGTACGATAAGAATTTGTCCGTAAAGTCCAAGCCGGTTTCGTGGGTAATCCAGAAGATTTTCAATCTCCAAATTGTTCATATAACTTTTCGATGGTTTTTCGGTCTCTTTGAGAGATGGGCGTTCTCAGGGACTAGAGTTGTTCAATGGTCTTTTTCGTTCGTCAGAAAATCATCACCGATACCAAGGAATAACTCGGCAATAACTGGTATTAAGTTGTATAGTATTGGTATCATCACGCGAGATTGGTTACAATGTACCGCCATATCTTTTGAAACATTGGGCGAATAGCTTGCTCGATACAGTTGTGCTTTAGAGAGCCAGGTTGACTTCATTTAGCAGCCTTAGCTGTTTTAACAAACATAATAGAAACCTATATACAAGATAGATAGGTAGGTATAAATACATTTCGAAGCGGCATTTTTTAATACTTCACTCTTCTGTGGTGGTGAAATTTTAAAATTGTTTTTACATTTCAGGGGCAGATTACCCAACCCACACCTCAAGGCTCATTCTGAACAACAAACTTTGGATGAAATAACAATAGCCGGTATTCAACAAAGAACTTAGTCCTTTACGTCCTGGCTACTCTAAAACAAATATGAAGAGAAACCATTTTGAACTAGGTAAGTTCTCATCTTTGAGTGTCTCCTTACTTTCTCTTTTGTATTTTCAGCAGAAAAAGCCTACATAGGACAGAAGATGAAATTTTTGAGGTCCTTCTATAATACTTTGTCCTGGAACTAAAATTAAGTCCAGGAATAACTTCTTTGTGATACCGGCCCAGACTCTAAATGACCTTCACAAGTTTCATGAATTTCTATCACTACTGATACTGCATTAAAAATTGCACTAACACACACCGATAGACTGACAACTGATAAGCTATATACAATTGATGTGGGCCGTTTTCCTACCAGCGCGACGCGTGTGGAATGTGTAAGCTTTAATTTTGTTAAATGGATCCATGAACAAAACATTCTCTACTATCGCTTTCAAGTATCAAAATGGTCCCAGTAACCCCAGGTTCGTGCCCATGCAGTTCACTACCTAGTGTGCAAGCCTCAATTGGGCCGGTTCAGGTCAAGTAACGGCAGCCTATATTGGCCCATTGCTGGGGCTGACCCTGTTCGTTACATACATGCGGGCAAAGAAATCGCAAATAGACACGAAAATCACCAAGAAATCGAGGCAGCATTATCATTCCATGATCAGCTCCCAAACAAAATAACAATCATAAAATGATCTTAAAGCAAGTGCGAAAAAGTAAGAGTCACTGAAACCCAAAACAATAACACCCAAGATGGTTGAAATCGCTGCTTGTGAGATAGGCATACCCAGGTATAAGCGCGTCTGTCCTGCGGCTCGCTCTTGTGTCTGATTTGTTTCTGGAAAAGAAGCATAAGCATATATAATGTGTGCAGAGAAATCTACCTGAGCCTATGCATAAGACCAAATTTATCATTGAATGGAAATCCAAGGTAATGTGCCATAGAGACATGTACCCCATAACGCCAACAAGGATTGGAATGTGAGGAGATCCAACAAGAAGCTTATTGGCAGGATGAGGGATCAGGATTAGAGAAACTGCTATCATGGTAATTAACGCGATCACTAGATTCAGAATCGTGTTTGGTATTATTGTAAGTTTGCGTCGAAGAATGTAAATGCAGGATGATATGCGATAGCGAGATACTAGAATTACCTACGATCTCACGGGCTTTTACCAGTGGCTTTACGTTCTCCCTCGGCTGTGTCGACTTCTGGAATGTACGTAATGATCTTTGAAACTGGCAATGTTTATCGGATTTTGTATCAAACGATGTCCGGAACATAGCGCCTGAACATTGGTGCCTTAAGGAAACCTTCCCTCAAAATTCTAAGTAAAATCAATATTCAGGTGATACAATCCAGTTCGTCTAAATACATAAGGTAATCACGAACCAAGAAATTTTGTTAACAAAGGATCGCTGTGAAAGTACTCACTATTGTTCAACTCTTTAAGGGTTGTATTCAAGGCTTTGCTTGTGTTTCGATATCCCAATAATTGACTCTCTCGGCAACAGTGACAAAGACTTGAACCCCATATGCTTTGAAAATTTTGACTCCTAAATCAAAATATGGTTTTGCTAGGTCCATCGGGAAGGAGTTTTCGTTTAGTACTAACCGTATTCCGAGTTTTGCGATATCAATAATCCCACCCCACCGGTGAGATACAAGAGATACATAATAACAATAAATATGAGAACTTTGGATGTATGAAAGGTGCAAAGTCCTCCTTTAAAAAAAAAAAATGCATAATCAAATGATCTTCAGCAGAACCACCTGCACACCAAATATTGTAAGCGCGACTCTCGCCGACCTTCTCTAACCATTTTGAAGAGTCAGCCAATGGCGCTTGCGTTCTTTCTTCGAAAGCCAGTCAGGGCCATACCAGCAGCGAAAAATGTGATCTGGTACAAGTACGGCGAACAAGACAGAGCCGTTCCGTTATATGCGCCAAATATTCTTACAGATGCAAATGGTGTGATAGAGCCTATACAAAAGCTAAGCATTGGTGAGAGAGTTATTGAAATAGCCATAGCGGCTTCAGAAATGCTATAGGCATCCGTACGTTGGTAGGGATTGGTAGAGATCCGTAGGTGGACCTGTAGGTAAACCTGTAGGTGGACCTGTAGGTGAATCTGTAGGTGAACATGTAGATGGTCTTGCATTCGTCCCTTGATTTCTACTACTAGTCTCGTGTTCCACCATCTCAATCTTACGCCAAGCCGTTATCATTACAAACATGTCGTCACAACCTATTCCTGTAAAACCAAACCAGAACATAACATTATTGCAAAAAAAAAACTATAACAAAAGACATTTTTCACATCATACATTAAGAAAATGTCCCTAGAGGAAAATCTGACGATCACCGCAAAAAAGTGAGGGAGCGTTATTTTTCTTGTTTTTGTCTTTTCAAGGTTTTGTCTTCACACAGTCAAACATGAGGCAAGACACAATGGCAAAAGTGATTACAATGGTGAAAGTTACAGAAAACAGCTGCACAGATCTAGGAGCAGTTTCTCCTAACCCAAAGCAGGGGTCCGCTCTGTGATTTTTTTTTCAAATGTGCATTTAAATGCAGATAAGGAATGTTAGGGATATATGACGCTAACAACTAATAACCTAATAACGAAACGTTACATATTCATTAGGTTATAATTCATTAGCTTTCAGATGATATACTATTTTTAGAAGACAGAAGAGATAGTTACATTCAATAAATTCATTGTTTTGCAGGGAATTTTTTTAACCCTTACCTAAAATAAGAAAAGGCATGAGTCCCACCACGTTGACGAACGGAACACCCACAAAGCACATAAGCCCCAATGCCGAGACAATGGCGAGTCCTGCAGACACCACACCAAATGAAGCCAGCAGGTTTTGTATTCACACCCAGTCAACATGAGTGCAGACACAATAGCAAAAGTGATCACAATGGTGAAAGTTACAGAAACGAAGTTGGCACAACACCTTCGAGGCTTTGTCAAGTTCTTGTTCTAGCGTGTGAGACGTTCTTCTATAGACACACCAGAGGATTAGACTCCAAATTTGCCAATGCTAGCGTAAGAATTTGTTCTCCAACAAAACCCAAGTTTTTTCTTCTTCCGTCGAATCGTAAAGCAGATTATACGTGAAGGCGAATCTTGGAGGAAGCATTGATGACGTCATCTTCCGATGTAAATGTCACACCCACCCAAATTCATTCAACAGGTAGACGGTTGGTCAAAAGATGAGTTGCGGTAGGAGATTTCGGTATGTAATTCCTTTGGTGATAATATTGCATGGGCGTTCGTATCTATCAATTCTAATATACCCATCCTGAATAGCATCTGCCTTCAAACGAGAGACACAAATCGCGGTAGGTAAAAGTGAAACCGTGATCTCCAGTTACTTATTTTAATGTATGTTTATAAATGCAGTTGTAATGCTTCTTTAGAACCTCAAAACAGTCAGAACATTACATCATGATAGCTTTCTTCGGTTAAGATAGAATTGTCCGCTAAAGTCCAAGCCGCGTTCGTTGGTAATCCAGAAGATTTTATCTCCAAATTGTTCATATAACTTTTCGATGGTTTTTCGGTCTTTGGAAGATTGGGGCGTTCTAAGGGACGTAGAGGTTTTCAAGGTCGTTTTCGTTCGTCAGAAACATCATCCAGATAACAAGAGGAATACCGGCAATAACAATGGGTATTATTATCAGTAGTGGTATCATCACGCGAGGAGGGGTTACAATGTACTCGCCATATCGTTTGAAAACATTGCGAATAGCTTGCTCGATACAGTGTGCTTTAGAGCCATGGTGACTTCAGTTAGCAGCCTTCTGTTTTAGACAACATATAGAACCTATATACAAGAGAGATAGGTAGGTATAAAATACATTCGAAGCGCATTTTTAATACTTCACTTTCGTGGTGGGAAATTTTAATTGTTTTACATTGCCAGGGAGAAGATTACCCACACTCAAGGCTCATTCTGAACAACAACTTGAGTGAAATAAACAAATAGGCCGGTATTCACAAAAGAACTTAGTCCTGGCTTTAACTTCTATATAATAAAAACCCCCAGAAGATGAAAGGAAACAATTGACATAGGTAAGTCTTCAGCTTTGAGGGTCTACCTGTACTCTCTTTGTATTTTCAGCAGAAAAAGATAATATAGGAAAGAAGATGAATTTTAGAGGCCTTCCTAAAGAGGACTAAGTCCTGGACTAAGAGTTAAGCCAGACTAAATTCTTTGTGAATACCCGGCCAAATGACTCTAAATGACCTTCAACAAGTTTCATGAATGTCTATCAAGTAATGTAGACTGCATTAAAAAAATTGCAACAAACACACCGATAGATGACAGAATGATAGCTATATACAAGGAGGGCGCTCGTTTTCCTACCATGCGCGACGCGTGTGGAATGTGTAATCATGTATTGTTAATGGATCCATGGAACAGAACAATTCTACGTATCGCTTTCAAGTATACGGCCTCATTGTGCTTTACGATACTGGTATATGACCAGAGGATGGATTACAAGGTGACTTGCATTTGGTCTAATGGCCATTTGTCTAACTTCACTTGGTCTTCTAATACCATTTAGTCTAATAAACATTTAAAGCTAATAACCATTTAGTTAAGCCATGTAGTCTAATCATTAATCTGGTCTAAAAAATCTTGGCGGTGTCAAAACTACAGGGCCCGTGGGACTGAGTGCCTACCATCATCTTGTCTATTATTGTTTCCATTGAGTGCTGTATGGCATCATTTGTTTCAGCACTTGTACCCAAATGGCGTCGTATACAGGCACGGTTTTTATACGTACACGTGCTATAGTAGCTTAGGACACTCTCTCCATGGGGGCACTCAGTTTCGGTTACACCGGTATTCACAAAAACGGGTTAACCTTTAACCAGTGTTAATTTTAACCACTGGGTTAAATCTTCCATAGGGATAACATGAATTTAAACCATGATCGTGGGTTAAACCTGTTAACCCTGGATTTACAGGTCAACCCGCTTTTGTGATACCACGTCCATAAGGTCTAATATCCAAATCGTCTATAACTGAATTGTCCTAATGTCAAATTGGGCTAATACCCATCTGGTCTAATACTCCATGGTCTAATATCCATCTGGTCTAATATCCATCTGGTATAGCATCCATCTGTCTTAATATCCATTTTGGTCTAATACCATTTGGTCTATGCCCATTTGGTTTAATATCCATTTTGGTCTAATGTCCATTGGTGGTCTAATATTTTAAATCAATGTTAAGATCAATTATTTTGTGGGTTAAACATCCAAATGGATATTAGACCAAATGGAATGATTTGACCAAGTAGATATTAGACCAGGTGGGGCATTGGGACCAAGTGGATATTAGACCAAATGGGTATAAGGCAAATGGATATTAACCAGATGGATATGAGGACCAGATGGATAGTAGACCAATTGGGTATTGTATATGTCCTCCATTTTTCTGATTAAACTTTTAGAAATTATTTTCTCAGTTTTATTTGAGAAGATGTTTCTGCAGAACAAGTATTTTGTTATATAAAAGAGAGAAAGGGAAATACCCCTAGTTTGTTTGCTAAGTGCACCTGTTTAGAGTGCACCCAATAAGGGAAATGTGGGGAATTCCCCAAGATTGTTAAACTTAGAAACTTGTTGATGCTTTTGAGATCAAAATATGCAGACCCTAGGGAATTCCCCCACAAAGTTATATATATGAAATTGATGTAATTTAGATTGTGAAATCGGATTTGATGGTGCAACAAGTCATGTTATGCATAAGAATGATGGTAATGTCTATTTTTAGACTGGGATTTTTGTGGAAGTCAGTCTATACTATAAGAGATTTGCAGCTAAAGTCTCGCCGTCAGCAGTTGCCATCAGCTTTACAGTATGGATAGCTACGTTTATTCTACAATAATGGTAGATTTTATGCTTCCACACAGTGCCAGGATTTATGATATGTTCAATTCCATGTGAGCAGAGTGCTGTAATTATTCTACTGTTTTTGTTCCTCCTTTTTTTTATCGTCTTTGATGCCGAAAGTGCTGTGAATCAAAATAGGATTCAAATTGTGGACAGATAGACAATGCGTGGTGATTATTCTTGGACTGTGGATTATTATCGTCAAGGGACTTTATTTATCTGGTCGTCTTGAACTGATGGACAAGGTACCTTCAGGACTGAGAAGATCCCTTGGAAATATAATACCGGAGGAGTTTTGTATGAAACTTGTGCGCTGTCATTTGGAGGTCTTCGCTGTGAGGAACATATCATCGCTGAAACGCAACGCTTTCAACACAGGACATTAAAACATAAGTAATCTAAAATTAATGGTATGTATATGTAATTTGTTTTGGACATACCCAAATTCTTGAACCCGATCAAAGTAAAGATAATTAAAAACTGTATATTATAATAATTTAGATCATTTGTGCACAAGGCTCATTTATTGTGTTTGAAAGGATTTCTGACCTTAGACGTCTACGAGACGTCATACAGAATTGCGGGGCTTCGTTTTCCGGGAATTGAATTGAGATAAATTTGAGCCTTTTTGTTCAGAAGTTATACACCAAAAGTTCTTATTTAATATTGTAAACATTGTGACATATTTGGCCATACAAATTTTGTGTGTATTACATGTTACTATTTGTAGTTGGTTCCAGTTAGTATATTGTGTGGTAGAGGACCAATCACAATTTTTTTTTTTGGAATTGATCCAGAAGTGTTCATGGGCAATAAATTGGGAGAAAGTTGAGAGCTGAGAAAGCCTGAGTAATGAAACTAGCCAAGCATTTAGGGACTTGAGGCAAAACATGCCATGAGAAAACAGATCATAAAAAAATAGTTTTGATTGAAATGTTTGTCCAGGAAGATGTTGGGATAGTAATATTTGGATAGGCTAGAAGAAATACTTGGAAACAGGGCACTGGTGATGATTTCAAGTTGAAGGAGCTTGAAATTCAAAAGGAAATAGGATGAAAGAAAAAGGAAATTTTAGAACAGAAGCAAAAAGAAATAGAAATGCACTCAGAAGAACAGAAGAAAAGAAATGAATGGAAAAAGAGATTAGAAGTTGCAATGCAGGATTGCCAAAAATGAAATGAAACAAAAAGGAGGAAATGGAAATGGAGGATGAAAACATGAACAGAAAGAGCTAGAAGCTCATCTAGAGTTAGAAAAATTGAAAACAACAGGCTAGCTCATCAGACCATTCCAAGAAAATCTGGTTGTTGATGCGGCGAAAAAAGATTCGCCCTTGGTTCCAAAATTTCGGAAACAAGAAGTAGCCAAATACTTCTTACACTTTGAGGAAAATTGCCAATAGTTTGAAAGGGCCCAAAGGAATCTTGGACCTTGATGCTACAGTCAGTGTTCAGTGGTAAAGCCCGAGAAAATATTCGGCCATGTCATTAGAAGAAAGTTAGGATTAATGACACGAGGTTAAGCAGGCAGGGCTCAAAGCATATGATGCATGGGCAGAGGCATATAGACAAAAAATCAGGGTCTGGTCAGAAAAAGGATGACAGACCCATGTTGAATTTGCCGTGTAAAGGAACAAATGTTTGTTCGCTGGCTTCTCTCAAACGAAGTCAGGCAAATTTTGGTCAACTTAGGGTTGATGTTAGTTGAAGATTCAAACAGTGTCACATCCAGCTATCAAAAACATTGGATGAATGAAAACAAAATGACAGTTTGCGTGAAGCAGCCGTAAAGGCAGCGATTATGCTATTGACCAACACATTAAGTCAATATACTGGTAGGCCTAGCCCAAGAATTTACTAGGACAACAAATACAACAATAAGTCGGGTTTCGTTAAAAAGCGTTCTCATGTAGCAACTCAGGAGGGGAAATCCCAGTAAGGTTCCCATGAAAAATGGAATAAACGAAAGTAATGGGCAATCAGAAACATTGGGATGGGACCCAAATCCACAGTTCACCTGCAATAACTGTAAGAAGCCCAGGACATACAGGGTCAAGGTGTTGGGAGATGTGGGAGATACATGCTATCACCCAAAAGGGAGGGAGTCAAAAGTGAGTCAAAACCAATGGTTGTGCAGTTACTTTGAGGTCAAAAAGTTCATTATTCTGTTCAGGAAACAAGGCAATCCCACAAGCAAAAGGAATTTGACACAGAAAAAGTAAGGGATGACTTTAGCCTTTTGTTTTGGAGGGATTTGTCGTCACTTTCAGATGATAGTTTAGATCAAAACCCATTAGAATCATGCTGGACACACTGCCTGCGCGCGCAGTCAATGATATTGGAAGATGCTCTTCCATTTGATTATTGAGAGAGTTACCACAGGAACTTAGTGCATTGATCAGGGGATAGGTATGGGTTGTAGTAGTGTCCCTCTTCACAAAATGAAATTGAAATCAGAACTTCTTGGTTTCTGGAATGTCACAATTGTGTTAGACAAAGGAACTCCCAGTTGTTAAAGGGGATCCATTGTTGTAGGGAATGATTAGCAGGGGGAACAAGTACTCCAGATTCACATAGTTTCCAGGTGCCCTGTACATTGGATAAACTGATGAGGAAACCGAAATTTTCCCCAGAATGTGCAGTAACTGGTCAATGGACCAGAAAGCCTCACAGGAAAAAAGTGAGCAGGGTGATGAGTCAAAAATACTCACACATATAGAAAGAGCGTTGAGGATGACGTGGTCCCAAATTTAGAGGTACTTTTCCTCTCAAAATTGGAGGAATGTGGAGGTCATCTTCCCTCGTCAGGGGAGACTAAATCCCTGTTAGTGGAAAAATCCAGCCCTGAGCACACAACAACGTGACAAGCTGGTAAACAAGAATGAAAATCCAGCGCTTGCTGAGCAGATAGAGTTAGGGACTGTAAAGGAGACCCTTTAAGCCATGACAAGCTGGTAAATGAGCAGCCACAAAGACCCCAGCACTTAGGAAAAATAGGTGAAAGGGCATTGACACAACAGGGAAGCCGAGCAAATTCCTGTATGTTTCTACAGGCAAAATGGGGTCCTCATGAGAAAATGGCGGCCACTTGATGCACTTGTAGATGAGGGATGGAGGTTGTGCCATCCAAATGTTGTGCCAAAGGTATTACCATATACCATAGGGATGTGATAGGCATAGCCCACGTTAGTCCCATGGCAGGACATTAGGTGTGAGTGTGAGAAAAAACACATGACAGAATTAGGAGTCTTTTTGGTGGCCTACACTCAGAAAAGATGTGTTCGAGTATTGTAAGGAATTGTCACAACATGTCAAATCGTGGGCAAGCCCAATCAGAAAATCACTTTACTGCTCCCTGTGCAAACCATACCGCATGATGAGCCATTTAGCAGGGTGTTAATAGATTGCGTTGGACCACTTCAAAGACCAGGTCAGGAAATCAGTATTTTACTGACCATCATGTGTCCTTCCACACGATGTCCCTGAGGCAATACCCTTGAGAAATATTAGGGCACAAGAGTATAGTGAAAGCTCTAACAAAGTTTTTAACCTTAGTAGGCCTTCCAAAATCCAATCAGTCTGATCAGGATTCAAAGTTCATTGTCAGGTTTTTATCCAACAAGTTATGGGACCAGTGGGAATTTCCACAGTCAGTTCTTCAGCATACACCCAGAATCCCAGGGGGCTTAGAAGGTACCACCAACATGAAAAACAATGATCAGAACCTATGGTTGAATTGAGAGGGATTGGGATGCGGGAGTTCATCTCCTGTGATTGCTACCAGGGAGGCCTGTACAAGAAGTCATATAGGATTTAGTCCATTTGAGGTGTGTGTTTGGTCACAAAGTTAGGGGACCATTGAAACTATGAAAGAAAAGTGGTTGTGTGAAAATCCTGATGGAAGTTGTTGAGATATGTGTCTCAATTTCAGACACAGGCTCCAAGAGCCACTGAATTGCCAAAACCAAAATCTAAAACAGAGTCAGGCAAAAATGAAACAGTATGACAAAGAGGCGAGGAACAGAGTATTCAAAGCCAGTCGATAGAGTCCTTGGCACTTTTTCCAATTACAAGGGCATCATTGCAAGCCAGGTATTCTGGACCATATGCGATTGAGAACACAGTGGGAGACCTTGACTATGTGATCAAAACACCAGGTAGACGTAAAGGTAGACAAATATGTCACAATTAAATATGCTCAAAGAGTTAATGAAAGAGATGAGGACGTTAAGCCTGCGTGTGTAGTTTCATCTAGAGTTAGTGATGGGTTGTACAAATGTGACATCACGATTTTATGAATGTGAAAAAAACATGCATGTAAACACAGAAAGAGGGTATGGTGTCAAATTAACAAAATTCTGGACATACTTGCCAATTTAACAAGGAAATTAGGTCACCTCCCACAAAGTCAAAACAAGGGGAATTGAAAAGAGTTAATTCCTGAGTGGGAAAACATTATTTCCTGATTGTACCTAGGAGACACTGTCAAAACTCATGCACATTGATTTTGGCGTTTCAGATGCCAGTCAAACTCCACTTTGATGCATTTTGGGAAACAATGGTACCCAATGCTTAGATATTGAGTTGTATTTTGATTTAATTTGTGGGATGATAAATTAGAAAGCTCCACCTGCCTGACAAGAATTTTTTGTAAAACTGCTGGAGTTTAACTCTACAAGAATAATCTGGACATAAGATATATCAAAGGTTAAAGAAAATGTTTTGGCAGATGCCTTGTACAGAGCTGCCTTAAAATTTTGTTCAGGAAAATTTGATATTACAAATTTATGTAATAGACTGAAGGCAGCATGCAAGAACATTATAATAAAAAAGTGTAAAAATTTACACTCTGTAATGTATGTAAAATTAACACAAAATGGTTTTTAAGGTATAAAGCAGATTTGGAAAATTTTCATTTCTTCAAATTTTCTTTTTCAGGGGGAGGATGTTATATGGCCTCATTTTTCTGATACACTTTTAAGAATATTATTTCTCAGTTTTTATTGAGAAGCCCGGGTTTCTCGCAGGACACGTATTTTGTTTAACTATAAAAGAGAGAAAGGGGAAATACCCCTAGTGTGTTTTGCTAACTTGCACTGTTTAGATTGCACAATAAGGGAAGTGGGGAATTCCCCAAGATGTAAATTAGAAAATGAGAACTTGTTTATGCTTTTGAGATCAAAATATTGCAGAAACTAGGGAATTCCCCCACAAGTTATATATTGAATGATGTAATTTAGATTGTGAAATGTTTGATGGTGGCAAGTGGGTCATGTTTATGAAAAGAATGATGGTAATGTAATGTCTATTTTAGAATGGGATTTTTGTGGGGTCAGGATATATAAGAGATTGGAGCTAAGTCTCGCCTCAGCAGTTGCATCAGCTTTACAGTAGGATAGCTAAGTTGTATCTTACAATAATGGTAGATTTTATGCTTCCCACACAGTCCAGGATTTATTATATGTTCAATTCCATGTGGGCAGAGTTGCTGTAATTATTCTACGGGTCGTTCTTTGAAGCCGAAAGTGCGGGAAATCAAAATAGGATTCCAAAATTGTTGACAGGATAGAAATCGTGGTGATTATCTTGGACTGTGGATTTAGTATCGTCAAGGGACTTAATTTATCCTTGTCGTCTGAACTGCTGGACAAGTTTACTTCAGGAACTGAGAAGATTCCCTTGGAATTATTAATACCGAGGAGTTTTGTCGGAAACTTGTGCGCGGTCCTTTTGGAGTCTGCGCTGTGGGAACATATCATCGTTGAACTGCACGCTTCCACACAGGACAATAGTAAACCATAAGTATCTTAACTAATTGTGTATATGTACTTTGTTGGGGGACATACCAACATTCTGGAACAGTCAAGTAAAGGATCATTAAAAACTGTTTATTATATATAATTTAGATCATTTGGCACAAGGCTCATGATTTGTGTTTGAAAGTATTTCTGAACTTAGGAAGTCTAAGAGACGTCATAAACAGGTATTAGTGACCAAATGGATATTAGACCAAATGGTTATAGCCTAGTTGGATATTTAGATCAAATGGGAATTTAGACCAAATGGTGCTTGTGGTAATTAGACCCAAATGGTTAGTAGACAAATTGGGGCATTAGACTAGCATGAGCATTAGACCAAATGAATATTACACATTCTGGTGTTAATTGGTGGTTAGACTAAATGGTTATTGACAGATTGATATTAGACAATGGGGCGTAGATGAATTGAAGTTAGAGCAAAGGGGCTATTAGACCAAAATGGGATTCGACCAAATGGCCAATAACCATTGCAAAAACACCTACGATGCATCGTACATCCATCTTAGAACGCATTGAAAGTAATAGGGATTATTAACAGTAACGTACAATGCATCTGCTTACGATGGGTCTACGATGCAGCAGACGTCTTTGTGAGATCCACCCAAGGGGTGTATTTCAGATAGACTTATATATTGTCATATGCCATAAAATAAATTATACGATAACACATAACTCATTGAACGTTATTTAAAGGTGCAACGAAAGATTTCACATAACAGGTGTTCCTAATGTTAAAATTCTGATTTTTTTGCACTGATGTAAAGCTTTCTATCAAAATATCCCATCTGAAAGGATTGAGCTGATAATTATGGCTTTGGTACAGAAATTCTGAAATTTTTAATTTCCCATAGGAGCAAATATGAAAATTCAGCATATGTTTTAAATTGAAATAAGCATATAAATATCACCCTTTGTTTTCACTTTTAAGACAATTCTGTAGTCAAATAAAAGCTAAGAGATCTATTTTGTGTATGATCTATATGAAACCATTACAAATGGCAGAAAATATGGATGACTCAAATTACTCAAAATCTCTCATTGCACCTTTTTTAACTGAATCAGTAAAACACATACACACACACACACACACACGCATACACACACACACACATACACATACCCACACACGTGTAGACTGTACAGAACCAGAAGTTTGTTTATATTTGTTACGTAACTTACCGCATAACAATCCCTCTAGCAAGTTTCTTAGAAATCTTGGGTGTCATTTCACACTACTATCGACAATCTCCTCAGGTTGTACAAAAAATAATCATAAATTATGCTTCGTGTGATCTATGTAAGCTCAAAAATGATCCGCAAAATGTTCCTGTACTGAGATTGTTTACATGGTATATCAGTTACATGTTTGCATATTTTTTTTCCTAATAGATACAGTTGTTATTGTTATCTTCCATATCTATGTCTACATCCGAATATTTGTTTTTTCTTAATATTTACAATTAATTTGTGCCATACACACACGCACACACGAAGCAGATCTGTGTTTAAATTAAGGGAAATTCCCATTTGCGCTACGGGTTTCCTCCCATTTTATAATGTGATTCTTTCATTTATCTATTGTGTAACGATCTCAGATAATAATGCCATAGAAACGATAAAATCCATACTTATTATAACGTATAGAGTTTGTTGGTATTTTCAAATATGATAAACTTCAAGAGTTCAAAATTAAATATGACTTAATGGTCTGTATCCCAATTATTTTTAGGACTCCCTTGCTTTTTTACAGAAGTTGTTTCGTTTTTATACCATATGAAATACACATACACAGTTGTGACAAACTTATATCGAAAAAAAAAAGATTTATCAAGAACAAAACACAGTTTTTGTTTTTGTTTATTTTAATTCTTCTTTAGCCTGGGTTACACATTCAGTTCATTATACAAATAATCCTCTCTTCTTCCATGTGGCCCAGGGCCAATACGAATAAAAACATATGAAGTACAAAATAAATACCTTATACAGAATTACAAAAAGAAACTGATAACCTTACATTTAAAATATACAAAGAGAGTATCTAAAAATTTGACAATATAATGACACGAGATTGCAAATACATGATTAGATATAAACATTAATTCGAAAATACTGTCGAATAATTTAAGTTATTCCAATTACATAACAAAATTTAATAAACACAACACAATACAAAATTCAGGCAGATTTATACAAGTTTAAAAATAAAATTCTAGAAACTAAAAGAAATGCACGTTAGCATAGAAATTTGAATAAAAAGCATTGCACAATTAAATTGCACGTCAATGAGACTAATTAAAATGTGATAATCTTTAAGAACTGTAAAATTCAAAAGCAGCTGGGGATTAATTTGTTCTTAAAAACCTTTGCACTACTTCAGAAAAGGGGATAGGGAATTCCATGTTTTTGCCCCCTGAATAGGAATGATCGCCTGCTAGCCTCTGTTTTGGGTTTGAAATTATGTTTCCCCGAGTGCTCCCCCTTGTTTGTAACTATGATTAGCCCTGTTTTAAGTAAAAACATATTGAAGACTCTATGGACTCAGGGGTTTCCACCTAGTTCATCTATTAAGATGGAAGAAGGAGTCCTGACTGGCCCTCCCAGCCCGATTTTACAGACGCTCCACCCTATCTTGAAGTATTTGACTACAATTCCCCCAAACAACATCACAATAACTTATTCTAGGTAGGACCAAAGCTTTGAATATTCAGGTAATCAACTTGGTATAACCACTCCCTAATACGATAAAACTACCATGTACTTTGATACATTCCCACTTCAATTAAGACCAAGATATTTACAGGAATTTATACATTTTCCAGCTGAACATCTTTCAGAAAGATCTGTTGCCTAATTCAATTTTTATTCAGTATCATGGCCTTTGTCTTTTTTGGCATTAAGGGTCAATCTCGTTTCTTCCATCCGCACTGTAATCTTTACAATATCAGAATTCGATGATTGTTGATATCGTGAATATCTCTAAAGGAAAAGAAGACTGCACTGTCGTCAGCGTACAGGTTAAAATTTTTGGTGTCATTGGAGATAATCAAAGGAAGATCATTGATGTACAGTGTGTGATAGAATGGGACCTAATATTGACCCTTGCGGAACATCACAGTATATAAAAGCAAAGCTAGACAATGTATCACCAATTTTGTGGCCTGCTTCTTGTTACTGAGATACGATGTGAACTAATCCAGCTCCAGATCACAAATGCCTAGAGGTTTTAGTTTGTGAATGAAAATAGAATGATTGACCTACCGAAGGCCTTCTTTAAATCAATAAAAACACCACCAACAAGATGAGCAGCATCAATGTTTTAAGAAGAAAATCAGAGAGTGGAGTGCTTTGGTCTGAAGCCAGATTGGTTAGCGGAGAGAAGGTTATTTTGACTTAAATGAAAATACATTTGATTGTAAGGACCAGTCTTTCAAAGATCTTCATGACAACAGGAATGACGGAGATTGGGCGGTAGTTATCAAGTTCAGTTCTGGATCCCTCTTTGTGAAAAGGTGTAGCCCTGCTGCTCTGCCACTGTTGGGGAACCTGCCCACTTGATAAGCTCAGATTAAACAACTTAGTCAGTGGAGATGGACCTGCCCTGCTTTGATAAGCTGTTGCCTTCCTGCCATCAGGTGACTGAAGAGATTTGAAAACCTGCTCCTCTGTAATTTACTTAACTTAAATTGAACAGAATTGACATTACATTGAGCACCATCATATATGTTTGATGATCTAAAATTTGTCAACCTAGTTGTTTACCAATACAAGAGAAAAATGTATTCATTGCATGAGCAACACCTTGTTTGTCAGTTACCATACCACTTTCTGTTTTAAAAACAGGAATATCTCTCTGACTTTTTGCCAGATAAAAACAGATTGTAAAGTTTGCCAAAGTCTTCGAGGGTCACCTTTCGTCCCATTAACATAGTTGTTCACTATGAACTATATTTATCACTCGAAAGACAATTTTTGAACGAAAAACACAGTTTATCGGAGATAAAGTGTTTTTTCGAATTTTACGTGTAGCTTTCCATATATATCCATTAGGGGAGAGGGGGGTAAGTTGAGCCACAGGGTAAGATGAGCCACCCCCTCTAGAAAGAAAATAAAGAACTTATTTCACTTTACACTACAATCTATTAATACATTGCATAACACAGGCTTCTCAAGTGTAAAATGGAATCAATTGCACTTATAATAAGAAAGTTGTACTAAAAAGTTCATTTTTGGCACTTTTTTCTAACTTTCTGTAAAAAATGATTTTTGTCAAATTCCCCCTACAACGATGAAAGCTATAATGTCACTCTTTTGTGTATTGAGGGTGTGATATGTGAACATAACTTTAGAAAACTGATTGTAGCTGTAACAAGTTTTAGTTTGAAGGAATCTTGATTTTTGACTAAAATGGTCCCTATGGGGTAAGTTGAGCAACTCGGCATGGGGTAAGTTGAGCATAGGAAAATGTGCACAATTTTCTCCCAAAAAATAAATCCAAGTACAATCACATCAAAAATTATTTATTTTCAACTTTTAGACTAAACTTTCACTATATCAAACAATATTTTGGCAAAATACCTCGAAACAAAAAAATTAGAAAAAAGGCAAAATTGGATTTCAATGCTATGACGCATATATTGTGCATTTCTATGGATGGCTCAACTTACCACCATGACTGGCTCAACTTGCCCCACCCCTGGGGTAAGTTGAGCCAGTTTACAAAATATTTTTGCCATCTCATTGAAGAATAATACAAAATACTGGTCAAAAAATTGAGATATCTTAATCAAGTAAACATACACATGTTTCATTTCTAATACTGCATTTGGCTCCTACTATATTCTTCTGAGCAGAATGAAACAAAATGTAAAAATTGGCTCAACTTACCCCCTTCTCCCCTACGTTAGTACGTTAGTGCGCTGTAGTGTACATTAGCATTATCTGTATTTGTTTTGAGTCTTAGGAGAGCACGCCTAGCAACACTTAAATGATCACTACACATAAATCTAAATCTGTCAAATGTATTCGGGAAAATCCCTAATTTATACCATTACAGACGACTTACGACATAAAGCATTGCAACCATTTACCGTAGGGTCATTATGTACAATTGATTTTTTTTTAAATCTACATGTTTGTTCATACCGCTTAAATTTCATAAGAAATATATTGGTCTTATCGATTTAAAATCGATAGAACCTAGAAAAGAAATGACTGTTTTTGGATTAAAGTGACAAGCAGTCAGTTATTTTCCAAATTGCCAAATCAACCGAATCATATGGGTCAAATGTGGTCTAGGCAAATAAAATAACCATTTTGTACACCTGATAACGCACTATTTACAAATCTGGTAGTTTGCTGTTATTCAAACAGACTAAACACACAATACCTAGTAAATTCTACTTCCCCCTTAAAGGATTGTTTAGGTAATCTTAGCATGTAGAGACCCAGGGAGAGAACGCAAGCTTCCCCGGAAACAAAATTTGAGATCTGTATGTTATCTGCACTGTTAGCCTTAGTAATGCATGTGTACCTATTAATCTTACTTGCAAATTCGATTGTATCTGTAAGAAATTAGTAAGTTCGTAATTTCTGTCCGTAAACGGACAGAAATTACAGTACAATAGTCTATACAAACCTGTGATAAAACATTTGCACATAACAACAGAACGCAAGACGGTATCAAGTAAAATTAGGGGAATAAGCTTTTCTCAACGATATCTAGCAAACAGTGTGCTAGAATCACGAAATGCACCTTTATAGAGGCACATGTTCATTTTCAACAAAATTTCAAAATTCCATAAATCAAATGATAGGGTACGACCAAGGAAGAACAAAAACACAAAAATGTTGTATTATTTTGACCTTTATTATAAATAACTTGTGATTTTTTTTTATGTGTTAAAATTCACATATTACATAAATAAACATTATGGACTCATCTATTAATTCTATAACTACAGAGGATACAGAACAGTCAAACAGCGTGCATACAAAGGGAATCAACTCAACCTAATGTGTATTTTCTTGTGGTTTAATAAGTTGAACCTGGTTTTCTGCATATGGATTAGCATATATGCTAATCCATACATCCAACGCTTTTATCAAAGGTAATTCACTGCACATTTTCGTAGGTACTTCTTTTGTAACAGAGCCACTCTGAAATAATGCCATTCATCGGCGCTCGCAATGCATCGCGCACGGATGGACCTGCTAAGAAAAGGCCGATTTTGTGATTTCACAAGGGTCGATAAAACTCGTAAAAAACTATAAAGAGACATCGGAGACTTGCGAAATTTCTCAGCAATGTTTATAAATAATATGAAAACATATCTATCAAGAAATATTACAAAATATTGTTGTAGTTTTATTTCCACAAGAAACGAAAATCCCCAAATGCAAAAAATCCCGAAAATCCCGCAAATTCATGCAAAATTCAGGGCATATGGAAAAGAAAATAACAACTTATTTGTATAGGAGATTATTGGTACTATCCCTGGCTATAATAAAACGGAAATTTGAACTTCATAGCTTACAGAGAAGTAGAGATATGATAGGTTTTCTAATATTATATGACGAACACATTTTGCATGCAATTAGCATATTAATAAGTACATAACCTTTGACCTACACATTTAGACACGTGCAGACTTCTCTGGAACAAACTTCAGACATTCCTCTTTCATTCCATACCAAAAACTTCATGTAGTACGCTTATTGCAACTACTTTGGAAAATAAGCCTCTTCTTGCACCCGTCCTCCTTGCCTATAACGACACTTAACTGCATTCAAATGCACTGTTGAAAAAAATCACGGAGCGGACCCCTGCATTGAGTTAGGAGGAAATTTCCCCTAGATCTAACAAGAAAGATAACGCTACCTCCCTTGTTTGCGGTGATCGACAGATTTTCCTCTTGGGACGTTAGGGATATAACACATAAAAATATTTCTGTCATTTGATTGGTGGATACTATATCCCATGTCATAAAATATTTGAGACTACTTCCCCAAAATTTCATAGGAAGGAAAAAAGTTCCCAAAAAAAGTTGCTATTTTCCCCCATCATGGGGAAAAAGTCGGTTTTTATGGGATTTTCCCCCATTGGTATCTTGCATCACCCATGCCTCACGGTGACCATGGTCATTGATATGACCCGATCAGCGACTGGCCTTTGACACTGCATCGATCATATCGTCTGCTTGATATTTGCATGTTTACATGTCACCGCTGGGCAATTTCCGTTGAATTTTTGTCTCAAAATGGAGAATATTGGGATTCAGCTGGTTGTTGAAGAAGCACTGGAGCAATTACTTGATGTAGATGTGCTAATAGCGTAAAACAAATGCCTAGAGCAGTTCGAGAAATTTGTGGGAGTCGAGGGTCGTGATTGAAATGAGCCTTGAGGTGGCAGCTGATCTCGACGCGTTCCTTGGCAAGTTTTTGTTTATCAAAGAATATTAAATGACTGAAATATTTTATACAGCGTGTCCCAATAAAAACGAAACACTGTGTGCCAGGTGACATAAGTTTTGAACAAAATCATATGACTATTTGTTGTAAACTGAAAATTTCTTAGCGACAGAGTCAATACTTTTAAGATATGACCCCAGCAATCAAGTAACCCACAGGACCCATTTTACCAAAATGAGGAGCTGGTAACCACAAGGGTGGCATTGAAGAACAGAACAGAACAGCAAATTCAATTTAATAATAATAATCTAATAAAGCAATAATAACACATTTTTTGAAGAGCACCCCCAATTTTTCAAAATGTTGAGATTTTTACACGGTTGCATTGGTAAATGGCTAGTAAAACTATACCTGTGAATGGTTAAGCTCGAAAATGTCTATGTGCCACAAACGAAGGAATTTTGTAATTAGAATAATTAATATCGGAGATCTCCGATAATAATTCAACGGCTGCTGGAAACGGCCTTCCAATATGAAATAGCCGGGAAATAGTTGTTTTATTGGTTCAGGCAAGTCAAGTTAGAGGTCATTTTCTTGAGGTGGCACTATTTCATCATGGACGGACATAAACTTAGCATTTTCAGCTCTGCCGTTAAGTACAATCTGGGATCCCAATTCTAATTACAAAATCGCTTATTTTATGATAAATACACATTTTTGAGCATTCTCGTTCGCAGGTGTAGTTTCCTAGACAATTATCAACATAACTGTGCAAAAATATCAAATTTTGAAAATTGGAGGCGCTCTTAAAAAATGTGCTGTTATTGCTTTAATTGCCCACATTTCTTGCAGAACAACTTCTCCTGGATTAAATAACTGCATTTACATAATTACTATTGAACTGCATGATACTGATAATGAAAAAAGTTCTATTTATTTGGTGATAAAATACGTACATTTCAAGGCTATATAAGATAAAACTATGACTAAATCATCGACAAACTCCACGTTGCGTAAAAGCAGTGGCGTACCGACCGGGGGCAGGGGGGAAGTTGCCCCTCTGGCTCAAAAAAAGCGGGACGATATGGGCCAAAATGTGCATTTCATCCCTCTTTTTCGGAGAAATTCAACCAATTTCAGCCCGAATTTGGGCAAAATTAAAGTAAATTCGGCAATGTTCGCGCGCTACGCGCGCATTTTATCAAATTCAGACTTTATTAGAGCAAATCACTGGGACGATTTAGGAATTTTGCCCCCTCTGGCGGGACGACTTGGAAATTTGCCCCCTCTGGATCGACTGCCTCGGTACGCCACTGCGTAAAAGTGCGTTAGGTTGCAACTTGCTTGTTACATTCTGAACTTTATGAAAGTAAAACATGATTTCTGGGGTCATAGCTAAAACATATTGACACTATCTTTATGAACTTTTGAAGGACATATAGCTAACAGTCCTATCTTTCATTATAAAAAAGATCAAGTAGTCATGCTTTTGTTCAAAACTTATAGCAGCTGGCACCAAGTGTTGGGTTTTTATTGGAATACGCTGTATGTTATATAAAACAAATTACTGCTCCATATTCGTGAAATTGTGCAAAATACCTCTCCTCGGTGACTGGAAACCGCGGACATACTATTTTCCCTTCAACCTTCGGTCTCGGGAAAATAGTACGCCCATGGTCTCCAGTCACCTCGGGTAGTTATTGTCAGGCCCGTAGCCAGGATTTTTTTTCTGGGGTGCGGATTTTTCCAAAAGTGGACCTTTTTCCCAAAATGTGGACCTTTCCACAATAGAGGGGGTGTAAATTTGGCAAAAGTGGACCTTTTTGCCCTTTTATTATTGCCCTTTTTGACCAAAAAAACCCATAAAACCCCTATTTTTTCCTAGCTCGCTTCGCTCGCACACATCATTTTGTGGACCTTTTTGGAATTTTGGAGATTTGGGTGGGTACATCGCACCCCCCCCCCCCCCCCCCCCCTGGCTACGGCCCTGGTTATTGTGCACCATTCCCTCATGGGCAGTCAATATTTGTATACTATTCAACCTAGGCCAATTTAAGGGGCTCCACCAGGGTGATTTGATTGCATCTTTAATCGTCTACTTTAACCCACTGGGTACTACCACACTGTCTAATTGGCTCATTACAAGACACAGATAGCCTTCTGAGTAACCAATATCTCTGTCTAGTCACATACACTGTTCCAGTGTATGATGTGTGAGCCTCGTACCCACTGTTAATCTGATGATATTAGGCTTGCTTGTAAGCATCTATATAGATCTCGTGCACTGGTGTGTTTGTATGTATTGTATGCCGAGACCGCTCACCGATAAGTACTCAGTTGCAGGCCTGTTTATCGGGCAGCCTGGGTAGCTCAGTTGGTTAGATCACTGGTCTTGTATGCCAGAGGTCCCCGGTTCGAATTCTACCCTTCGGGGGTATATCTGCTTGTGTTCGGATTCTGTGTTTGTAATTATAGAGCATCAGCCCAGAAGGTTTTGGTTAGACGAACGAGATACCAATATCTGAACACGGGAAAATTCAGAGAAAAATATAACTTTTGCAAATATGAAAGTCTGCCGGGGACCCATTGTTGCGTGTAGCCCCAGGAGAGGGGTAAAGTTACTATGGGTTTTTTTTTTTTTTTTTTTTGGTTCGAATTCTACCCTTCGGGGGTATATCTGCTTGTGTTCGGATTCTGTGTTTGTAATTACTGTTTATGTGTTCTAACATGCGCTCTTCCTTTCTCTTCAATAATAAAAATAGTGCTTAGATGCCGGTAGTCTAAAAGTATAAATACACATTCGTACATGAAGCAGAACTCCGATGCTGCCTTTTGGACAATATCCTATATAACCCCCCACCCCCGCAGAATAAAGCATAAGGCAGCTATTTCATAGTAACACTATATGAGTATCCATAAATAGCTGCCTTATGATTTATTCCGTATTATGGGGCTATTATCAGGATATCCCTCCCTTCTGTTATACAATTGATTCCTCAAAGCAATACGGTAATGTCAAGGGTTGACCGCCAGAAAGATAGAATTGGGAGAATTTGATACCAAAATAACCTTTGTCACCAAAAGTTCCTCAAGTCATCTATTTGGAAGTCACACCCACTTAGTAGTCAATTACATACATGAAGAGAGTTGTACTTAGTTGCAGATAGCGCATAGGCTATGGGACCAAAGAGAAAAAAAGATGCTCGGATAAGGACCAAGGTAGCGCAACCCTGGGAAGTATAATAATTCTTCCGAAATAAAAATCAGTTCTACGTGTGTTCTCACATCTATTATTTTTTTTTTTTTTTTTTTTAAAGTTATATTTTTCTCTGAATTTTCCCGTATTCAGCTATTGGTATCTCGTTCGTCTAACCAAAACCTTCTGGGCTGACGGTCTATTACTGTTTATGTGTTCTAACATGCGCTCTTCCTTTCTCTTCAATAATAAAAATAGTGCTTAGATGCCGGTAGTCTAAAAGTATAAATACACATTCGTACATGAAGCAGAACTCCGATGCTGCCTTTTGGACAATATCCTATATAACCCCCCACCCCCGCAGAATAAAGCATAAGGCAGCTATTTCATAGTAACACTATATGAGTATCCATAAATAGCTGCCTTATGATTTATTCCGTATTATGGGGCTATTATCAGGATATCCCTCCCTTCTGTTATACAATTGATTCCTCAAAGCAATACGGTAATGTCAAGGGTTGACCGCCAGAAAGATAGAATTGGGAGAATTTGATACCAAAATAACCTTTGTCACCAAAAGTTCCTCAAGTCATCTATTTGGAAGTCACACCCACTTAGTAGTCAATTACATACATGAAGAGAGTTGTACTTAGTTGCAGATACCGCATAGGCTATGGGACCAAAGAGAAAAAAAGATGCTCGGATAAGGACCAAGGTAGCGCAACCCTGGGAAGTATAATAATTCTTCCGAAATAAAAATCAGTTCTACGTGTGTTCTCACATCTATTATGAGCTTATATTCTAGAAAATGAATTAAATATCATCTCGTTTTTCCCTGAATATCAGTGACTAACATGATTCATTGTCTCCAGCAAAAAATGGGGCTATTGATGCGTAAATCCACTCGGTATGCAGGGACCAAGCACTTTTTTGTTATCCATGCAGTTTAAAATATTTCAGGTGTTATCACCACCCCGATTTAGATTGAGCCATTTTTAATGATCTGGGACACAAATTATCTGTCCTCTTCCACAATAAATAAACCTTGGGCTTTTAACTTTTTTCTTGTGGAAACTGAAGTACACAGTCACCTGAAGAACCATTTCAAGAGCCACTGACTCAAGAAAAAGTAGGTTCATTGTCATCCTAATATATGGCAGCACACAGGTGTATCACGTGGCAGCTATTACACTTGCTACCTTCTTGCACTCACATGACGGTATGAACCATTACATTTACATCAATTACATGGACAAAAATAATGATGAACATTGTTGTTTCATGATTGGTTTTGGTGCACCGAAAGATGATATTTTAAGATTTTTGCATGTGAATTGAAATTTCTGTAGGGTGACTGCAAGGAGAGTGTATGTTACCTTTTAGCAATTTAACATGAATAATAATTAAAATTTTAGGAAATCAATGAAAATTAGTAAAAATACGAGAAATGATCAAAATAATGTGTTTGCATTATTATTTATTTATTTATGACAGTATTTTTAATTTGACTATCCCTAATCAAAACACAAAAATATAGATTTTGAAATCTCTAATTATCACTTTTATTTTCTCTCACTGCATTTTTTTTTTTTATTCACATAACGTATCATGTGATTCTAATCTATCAAGTCTACTTCGATTTTATCAAACACGCATACACATAAGCCTTTATTTTGGTTAATTATTAATACGCTGCCATGGAAACCATATTGTTTCTATACATAACTGACAGGGTCATGTTAGCATGTAGTTGCAGAACACTTAAGGATCATATGTCTGGCGATACATTTGTGTCGAGCATCAAATTTATTTTCATTCATTCCATTATTATATAAATACAGTGAATACTTAGATATACAATGAATGAAAAAAAATAAGAAAAACATTTTAAACATAAATAAATAGTAAATTAAACGAATGATATTCTAAAATAATTATATCAGAAAATATTCACGGATTGTACTGATTGATAATTTACCGGAACATCCCAGATCAAAAGGAACTAGTTTCATGCCACATATTCACTCTTGCTTTTAAACAAGCATAAACATAAACTGCATATATGCATAAACTATATTCTTTAAAATAAGCTTAGGGCCACCCTGATTTTTTATTATAAAAACCAAAATGGAGGCTGAATCACCAATTTGGACTAAAAATCTACTACAATGTATATTTCAAAAAGAATTCAAAATGGCCACCACAGATGCTCGATACAATTATGGTTTAGCTTACGTTACATTTTCAAGATGTGATCATAATGTAAATGTTACATTAAATTTATATTACACTACTATCCTTAATAATGAATTCAAGGTCATCCATAATTGAATTGAGTGTTTGTGGCAGCCATTTTGATTTTTTGTATCGTTTTGATTTTTTTCTTTGCCAATGCCTTTTTTCTTGTCAATATAAATTAAAAGAGGAACAATCATCATTTTTGTGTGCATTTTACGACGAAAATCGGAAAATATTTTGGCCGCTTATTTGTTTTTAGTCAAAATTCAGGGTAGCCCAAAACCTGATTTTAAACAATTTATGCAATATAAAACGCTAGAGAATATATGCGGCATTGACCTGGGATGTACTTGTCTATGATAAGTTGAAGTCTTATAAATTACAAATAAGCAATAAACCGTATTTAAGTTGATTATGAGATCATACAGCAATTAAATAATTTAAAAATAAAAGAAGACATTCTTAAATCAGTGGTTTTAAGCTTCCCAAATGATCGGCGGTCAGAGGGAAATTTGATATTTTTGCACAGTTGTTGGTAATTGTCTAGTAAACTATACCTGCCAAAGGCAATACTAAAAAATGCGTGTTTATCATAAAATAAGCTATTTTGTAATTAGAATCCCCGATTGTACTTAACGGCAGAGCTTGAAATGTTAATTTTAGTGTCCGTCGATGATTAAATGGTGCTACCTCAAGAAAATTACCTCGAATTTGACTTGCCTGAATCGACGGAACAACTAATGGATGAGCGTAGACACGTACATGGCGCAATTTCATGGTTATTGCATATTGGAAGGACGTTTCCAACAGCAACTTAATTATTATCGGAGATCTCCGATATTAATTATTCTAATTACAAAAATTCCTTCGTTTGCGACACATAGAGAATTTCAAACTGTACCATTCACATGTATAGTTTACTAGCCAATTACCAATACAACTGTGCAAAAATCTCAAAATATTTCGAAAATTGGGGACGCTCTTCAAAAATGTGCTGTTATTGCGCTAGTGTATTAAATCTTCCCTACACAGAATTTACCATGGTTGAAAACGTTAATATTGGATCCGATTGAAATGAAACTTTAGATTGGATATAATATTGCCATAGGGGTGCTTTGTACACACGATAAGAAAATCATTGCTTGCTTGGACTAACCAAAATGAATATTTTTCCTTCAAAATAACTTAGCAAAACTCAGATGAAGTGATATCAACGCTTTTATGCAGCGTTACCCTTTTTTATATTTGGATTCTTACCAATGTATTAGATAACACCTGAAGTGAATAAGCCTAATACGCCTTCTTGTGTAATAAGATGATGCTTTAGTATTTTTGTTTATGTCGTGCACGACAGAAATTCAAAGCGCGGTTTTCTATGGGGACGATTACGATAGCAGACAAGTTCAAAACAAGGTCTGCGGTTTTCTTTTGTACTTGTTGTTCAATAAACCTTCCAAATGTTCTCGATAGGTGGTCTACAACCGATTTAGTGTAATTTGAGCGAAATTCGTATCCTAAAAAAATCTCCTCCTGTCACTTAAAGCTTTTTCAACTCATTTGAACCCTGGAAGTCCCAAAGGGTTAATTAAAACTTAGCTTTGTTCGAAATCACCCCATGTTCAATGTAGCCATATCTTATTTGTATTCCCAGTCTAATATAGCACGCCTAGCAACGCCCTAGTATCACTGTACATAATATACATCACTTAGAAACTCTGGGGAAAACCCCTAATGTGTACCATTACAAACATCTTATTTCATACTGTAACCATCTGTTATAGTTCTCAAGACTGGTGCCATGCATTATTCTGTCATTTCATAATTTGGTTTACACAGCTTGAATTCCACAAACAACAGCAAATAAGCAATTCTTTGGCATTATTTATTGAAGATAAAATGAGGTAACAGGGGTAAAGATGGGAATTTCCCCTAGGTCTCCCCTCTTTAAAATTAAAGGACCATGGCCCAATCGCTATTATAAGCTCGCCCCCAGATCCACAGATTTTACCGGAAGTGGTCAAAATGTTGATGTCTGAAGAAAGCTATTATTTTGTTTCCTTTTCCTGTGAAATTTTAGGCATGAAAGACGTTTGTTTGGATGTTATGAGCGAAAATTTGGTCGATCAATATTAAAGGTGTATTCGTGATCCTAACATTTCATTTTGTTGTGTATGGTTCACTAGATATGCACGAGACAAGGTTGTTTTCAAAATTTCAGTTGATTCTCACCGTGCGTTTTCAAATGGTTGTGTCACGGTGCAGACAGAAAATATAAAATTAATTTGCACGTAAGATTAGGCACACATACTATACTTAGGCCAACGGTTCAGATGATATAAAAATCTCAACATTTCTTAGGTAAGTCGGGAGGGGGGCGAGGCTGTGGATCACGAAATGCCCCTTTAATTTTACACAGTACTCTATGGGACCTACAAAAAAAATCATGTTTTGGGCTCCAACATCAAAACGGATTGAAATATCGGAGAAATCTTTATATCATTAAATCTGGATTACCTCTCTTTTGAAAAACAAAAACGCCATGGCGCAAAACTAGAATATATAGCAATACCACGCAATTGAAAATGCCACACACAGAAATACGCACTTAACGCCATCACTATCGCCATCAGTAGCAGAATAAGACATCACCAAAAATAAAGCACTGCTTCATGCTATTTTACAACACATCACCATATTAATCATATCCGTAACATACATTTTACAGCTATATTACATATACCTTAGTATGTAAAAAAGACAACCCTAATCGACAAAATTCAGTAACACTTGGGTTTAAAAAGCCTATCTAAGAAATACCCGATTTTTTCCAATGTGAAATCAGATTAGCCCATTTTTTACATTGTTGTTTAGCTTTCAGAGAGAATATACAACAATATACAAACATGGGTGAAAGGGAGGGGGATTGGCTAAAGCGTGTACACGATAAACAAAAAAATCAGCGTAGAGCATAACATAATTGCCCTAAGAACTTAACATAGCACATTACAATCTTTCTGAGACAAAATTTACGTAAAGCGCTTTATCAATATCGCTACTTTATACAAGAAAAAGTTAAAGGTAGGCATTTGCAATGGAGTAACTACACTCTGAGGTCCGTATGCACAAAAAATTAGACCAGGTTTAAAGTTAGACCTGGTCTAAGTCAACATTAGTTTTGTCCAAAATTGACAGTTATTCACATTTTCTTCATAAAGTAACTATAGCAAATTTCAAGATTTGAAATGCAAATTACAAAATAAATGCAAAATACCTCATGTAAATGCAAAGGAAAGTGTCTTTTCTGGTGGAACTAAATTACACTTAGAACAGGTCTAACTTTAGACCCGGTGTGAAAGCAGATATAGTCCGGCGGGAGCCACAGTCCGGGGCTCCATAGCCGATGACGGAATAAAGCGTGAAACTAATGTTACGTGAAGAGTCAACTGAATCGATTGCCCTATTGTTCACCATTGTTCCCGGACTATGAGTACGTCGGACAATAATTACTTCTACACAGGTCTAACTATTTTGTGGCTACGGACCTAAATTTTGCGACGGATAACGTAATTGTGTACAAATGTTCAAACCATTTGTTGAACTCTACTGATAATAAGTAGCCAAAGAACTTTCAATAAATCTGTTTGTGTATAGACTGCGAACAAGTCATAATATGTTTTACAAAATGACCCTTGGTGCCATTTGGGTCAAAATTGAAGGCACACACTTTTCAGTTCTTATTACAGATACAAATAAATGTTGTGTATGCGTTGCATGTGCTTGTATTTTCGGGACAACTATGTATTAGTGACACTAACACAGGGGCGGATTTAGAGGGGGCGCCCCCGGCGTGCGCCCCCTCTATTTTTTGCAGAGCACAGGGCGCCGAGCGCTGCATATAGGGCGTCAGGCGCCCTGTAGATCTAGAAAATGCCTTTTTGCCGCGCAGGGCGCCCTATAGATCTCTATAGGTTTGTTCATACTTCATCGGACGCCGTGTAGTCGAACCGATTGGAAAAAAATGGGTCTACCCGGCGAGCGCAGCGAGCTGGAAAATTTGGCGCCCCTCTATTGAGAATTCCTGGATCCGCCCCTGTAACACATAGTTGTCTGGACCAACACGAGACCATACATAAAAATGCAAATAAAGGCCACTGCAAATAAAGAAATAAAATATTATTTGTATTCACAGACTGATATAGTACGCCTCGTCGCCTAGCAACGTCCTACCACTGCACATCATATGCATCACTTAGAAACTGTCAACTCTGGGGAAAACCCCTAATGTGTACCATTACAATCATCTTATTGCATATTTTAACCATATGTTAGTTCTCAAGACTGGTGCCATGCATTATTCTGTCATTCCATTTTTGGTTTACACAGCTTGAATTCCACAAACAGTAAAATAAGCAATTCTTTGGCATTATCTATTGAAGATAAAATAAGGTCACTGGGGTAAAGATGGGAATTTCCCCTAGGTCTCCCCTCTTTAAAATAAAGGACCATGGCCCGATCGCTATTATACGCTCGTCCCCAGAACCATAGATTTTACCGGAAATGGTCACAATGTTGGTGTCTGAAGAAAGCTATTTCTTTTTCCTTTACCTCTGAAATTTTAGGGCTAAAAGACGTTTGTTTGGATGTCATGAGCGAAAATTTGGTGTAAAAAGGTGTATTTCGTGATCCTAGCATTTCATTTTTTTGTGTATGGTCCACTAGATATGCGTGAGAAAAGGTTATTTTCAAAACTTTAGTTGATTCCAAACGTTCGTTTTCAAATGGTTGTATCACGGTGCCCCTTAGGCCACGCGTAATTTCTGTCCGTTTACAGACAGAAAATACAAAATTACGAATTTCTTCCAGAGTAGATCGAATTTGCACGTAAGATTAGGCACACATATTATACTTAATAATATAAAAATCTCAACTACCGAGAACGTTTGGAAGGTTTATTGAACAAACAAGTACAAAAGAAAACCGCCGACCTTGTTTTGAACTTGCCTGCTATCGTAATCATCCCATAGAAAACCATGCTTTGAATTTCTGTCGTGCACGACAGAAAATACTAAATCATCATCTTATTACTTGAAAATACTAAATCATCATCTTATTACTTGTGGGAGAGTGTGGCCTAGTGGTTAGGGTGCTTGCCTGTGGCGCAGATTTACCAAAAAAATCCCGGGTTCGAATCCCGGTGGGGTCACTTGCTGGGATTTATCGGGTGCTCAATTCTGGATTTAATCTGTATACGAGCTATTGATTAAATACAGAATATCGCTCTCCTCCATGGTTCACTTGGAATTGGGCAAATGAATCATGAAAGCATCCCGTCCTTCGGAGGGGACGTTAAGCCGTCGGTCCCGTGTACAGAGAGTCACAACTGTACATGTACATCGCAGTCAGTGTCGAATAAGAGTAGGGTGTAAACCCCTGCCTGTTCCCAATCCGCCCAGTCTCAAAAAGTGGGCCATGTTAGGAGCGTCCGTATCATGGATACACGCGGCCCCGGATCAGCTTACTCAGCTGAATAAATCCTGACACCACCACAAGCCAATGACTTGTGGACACGCTAAGAAGAAAATTACTTAAAGAAGGCGTATTCGGCTTATTCACTTCAGGTGTGATCTAATACTTAGTTAGCGATGTAGGGGGCACAGAAGGTCAACGTCCATTGCATAATTTGTATTCAATGGAGCTTGACCTTGTTTCCCCCTACTTTCTTAAGCAAGCATTTGAGACACTCAAAACTATTCCTTATTTTGATCCTATGAGCTCCACAAATAATTTGCACCATTTTTATCCAAATCGGAGCAACTTAAAAAATTGACCCCTGTACAACTGAAATTGGCCCTTTTTTATTGATTTTTGCTGTTTTTAGTCTATAACTCGATCGTAAACCTTATATTGTAGATAGTACAAACTATACCTTTCCTGAATCCTTGTGGCGAGACAAATAACATGGTATACTTTTCAGCACGATTGGATCAATTTAAAAATTTGACCCCTGTACAAACTTTGTCTTGACCCCCTCTCCTTAAGGCACCATTTGTGGTACTTAAGAATTATGTTTCAGGGGTCCCTGTCAGTCTCTCTACATATTTAATCACTCATATCAAATCTTTTGTAATTGAGATGTGTTACAACTAACAAATGTGTGCTAGCTCCGGGGCTAATTAGAGAGTGTCCTATCTGTCATGTCAACATGTACGGAATAAACCGTGACCTTGTAGACGAGGCTATTTGGGTACAGTGCTAAAACAAATGATGCGTACAGCACTCAATGGAGAACACAATGGGTAGACGGGTGGTAGGACAACCAGTCACACGGCGTAGAAGTTTTTGTAGTCCTCCGGACTCAAAGTCTACCTAAAACGGTAAAGAATAGGGCACTCGATACAGTTGACTCTTCACGCAACATTAGTTTCACGCTTTATTCCGTTGTCGTCTATTGAGCCCGGACTATGGCTCCCGGCGGACTATATCTACTTTCACACCGGTATGGTGCACTTAATTGTATTCACGTACTTAAATTGAGCGTTTCTATTTTGTTCTTGTCAAAGAACAGTTTGAATTAGCAGGTATTGTGCATACCGTCGATTGAAATTCTTTTACACAACAGAATCAGAGATATCCATTTTTCCGAATTTTTGAATTTCAGACAATGTCTATTGGCACATTTGTCCAAAATTTAATTCAAACTACAACAATTTCTGCTCCACACAGTTACATTGAATCAAGTATTATCAGCGTCCGATTAATGGCGTTGTCTAAATAAGGTAGGCGTTTCATATAGAAGTCCCAAGTATGCAAATGAGGTATTGACATTGATTCCGTCAAGTGCTACTGCACAACATCATGGAGTGCATGGCGGAATCAATTATGATACCTCATTTGCATGCTTGGGACTTTATCTATTATGTAACGTTTACCAAAAATAATGGCATCGTATGGCATCTTGTTATGATCCGGATAGCACATTTTTAAAGCTAAAACAGTTTATAAAGAATGTAAAATACGTATTTGCCAATTAATTGAATCCTTAGTTTAAATACAGAATTTAAAAGTAGCATATAAAGAATGTAAAATACGTACGGGTATACACTATTTTTACATATTAAACATTTCAAGGATTAAAATCGTAAGGTACATCTATTTATACATTTAAACATTTCATGTTTCTGGGTATTGATTTTGAATAACATCAATATGCCGCTTCTGAATAAGTGTTGCATCTATTTTTAGTACCTAAGAATTGTTTTATGTAATTTCTTCAACAAACCTCTCGACATTTTATATATACATATCTTACAGTCTCAATTGGGCCAGGTCTCTTTAGTAATCTTTAAGGGGGTGGGGTTATCCCGCTGCTAATGGGAAAATTTTTTTTCCACTGCAAAAAGTGAATTATACACCTGCCATATGCGGTAAAGTCTTAGCTTGAAATACTTTTTATTTGACTAAATCCTTACTCTCGGGTTCCGAAAGACCGACTGATCAAGTATCGGAGGCGACAAAAACTTGCGAAAAGCATTTTGTCATTATAACATTTCATGCATTATTGTTTCAACCAGTATAATTAACAATATTTTTGAAAAAAATATTATAGGCTGTGGTTGTGTTTCTTTTTAAATCTTGTATTGATTGTTTAACTAAAATGCGAAAGATTAAATATAGCTCACTTTAACATACTGCATACATTTCTTATGTATTTCTTTATATCCTCACCCTGCTTATATTAACAAATGTATTTTAAAAATTAATACAAAGTAATTAATGCATCTTTTTCAACCAAACTTTTGTTTGATTAAATTATGATAATTAACGCACGTCACCTAAAATATGCAAAATAATTACAGAATTCTTAGAAATAAGCGCCCTCAACGTAGCTCAAACTTAAAGCCTTATATATCAATTCGTGAAAAAACGAACCGCAAATAGCAATTTTCAAACAAATGTAACTAGAAAACGAAAAATGTTATAGGAATGAAATTTGGCACAGATGTTAAGAAGACTAAGCTCTAGAAAACCATGTCTTCCGGTTTCTGAATTTCCACTTCGTTTTTAAGTTATTCCGTAAAAAGTGCTTACTGGCTGGCTCCCGGTTGCCAAGCAACCAATTCAAAAATCCGAGAACATGGTTTCCTCCGGAACGTCCCAGCGAACATTCTCCCTAAACCCCATTAATGTACATCAAACGGTGTTTGAGTTACGTTTGTTCAAAAATTTAGCCAATCACAGGCCTAGCATGGTTACCATGGCAACAAAGGTGAAAATTAATACCGATTTTGAAAGTTCAGGTCAAGGCCTACATGATGGTATATGATAGGTATGGGTGACATTTTAAGAAATGTCTGAAATCACTTCTTTCTCTCGAAATTTCCAGAAATAGCGGGATAACCCTCCCCTTAATAAACAGATGACAACTTGTTGAGCTTACATATCCATCAACAAAAATGCTCAAGGTAATACGGACAAAATACATAAACTAAGCAATACGTAAAAGGAATATACATGTGACACAAGGCACTACCGTAATCAGGTAACATACTTAAGTAGATCTGAAGACAGTCGAGGTAGAATATTTTAGCGGAGTGAATTTTTTTAAATTGACCTTGACCTTTTAATAAAACTTGACTACTTGATTTCGAAAGTATTTTTCACGATAAGTATGTCATAAGGATATCGCATGTCAAGCTCTACTGCAAAACATCATGTCGGCATCAATTGCAATACCTCATTTGCATGCCTGGGACTTAATCTATATGAAACGTTTACTGGAAATAATGGTATTGTATGCCTCTTGTCATGATCCCTATAGCCTATATTTTTAAAAGCTAAAACAGTTTTAGTTTGAACGTATTTGCCTATATTATGAATCCTTAGATTAAATACAGTAAGTTAAGAGTACATATAACGAATGTAAAATACTTACGGGTAAACACTATTTTTACATATTAAACATTTCAATGTTTCTGGGTATTGATTTTGAGATACCATCAATATGCCGCTTCCAAATAAAGTTTGCATCTATTTTTCTGGTACCTTAGAAACTGTGTTTTGATGTGATTTTCTTCCACAAACTTCTCAACATTTTTATATACATATCTTACAGTCTCAATTGCCCACGTATCTTTAGTATCTTTAATAAATAAATGACAACTTGTTGAGCTTACATATCCATCAACAAAAATGCTCAAGGTAATACGGACAAAATACATAAACTAAGCAATACGTAAAAGGAATATACATGTGGCACAAGGCACTACCGTAATCAAGTAACATACTTAAAAGCACTATCAGTGTTTTATTTAAATCAGAAAATCCAAAAAAAATAGGTTTTGCATGTCTGTAACAAGTACAGGTATCCTGTCATCCCCTGCAAATGATAAGACCAAAAGCAACCTAATAAAGACAAAATTGAATATTTTAGTCAGTACTGTCCGTACGGACACTTATTACAACACTTGAATGAATGGCAATGCCTTTCTTCAAACACTGCCGTTTTCTTTATTTTCTATCAATTCTTCATTTAAAAAATAATTTGTGAGGATTCTGCAGACTTATCCTTCACTTTAAAGATATTCCTGTAAATTTCCAATATTTTGACTCTTTCAGGTGGATCACTGATAGTGTCTTTAAGTAGATCTGAAGACAGTCGAGGTAGAATATTTTTAGCCTAGTGATTTTACAAATATGACCTATGGCAACCTTTATGACCTCATAATTACCTTGAATGAGCTCGAAAGTATTTTAAAAATGTACAGAATGTGAAAAGGTTCATTTAGTCGAATTTCTACTGAGTTGGAGCATTTTTTTTAAATTGACATTTTACCTTTTAATGAAAACGTAACTACTTTCAATGATCTCGAAAGTATTTTTCACGAAGCGCTACTGCACAACATCATATGCATAGCGCATGACGGAATCAATTGCAATACCTCATTTGCATGATTGGGACTTAATCTTATATGAAACGTTTACCGAAAATAATGGTATCGTATGGCTTCTTGTTATGATCCCTATAGCCTATTTTTAAAAGCTAAAACAGTTTTAGTTTGAACGTATTTGCCTATATTATGAATCCTTAGATTAAATAAAGTAAGTTAAAAGTACATATAAAGAATGTAGAATACGTACGGGTATACACTATTTTTACATATTAAACATTTCTATGTTTCTGGGTATTGATTTTGAGATACCATCAATATGCCGCTTCCAAATAAGGTTTGCATCTATTTTTTTCTAGTACCTTAGAAACTATGTTTTGATGTGATTTTCTTCCACAAACTTCTCGACATCTTATATATACATATCTTACAGTCTGTAATTGCCACGTATAATATTAGATCTTTAATAAACAAATGACAACTTGTTGAGCTTACATATCCACCAACAAAAATGCTCAAGGTAACACGGACAAAATACATAAACTAAGCAATACGTAAAAGAATATACATGTGGCACAAGGCACTACTTCAAATGAAGTAACATACTTTATCTGTAGACAGTCGAGGTAGAATATTTTTTAGCGGAGTGATTTTAAAATTATGACCTATGGCCACCTTTATGACCTCTTAATGACCTTGAATGCGCTAGAAAGTATTTTAAAAATGTATAGAATGTGATAAGGTCCATTTCAGTCGAAATTCAGCTGAGTTGGAGCATTTTAAAAATAAAGGGTTTTGAAAAATGTTGACCTTGGACCCACCAATGACCATCAATGACCTCCATTAACTTGTATGGAATGTTTAACGTGTATCTGTGCAAGTAGCTGTGCAACTTTGCATATTGTAGATATAACTTATTTTAGATTAGGCCAGAAATGATCTCAAATGACCTTTGATTAAAATTTGAACGCAACTGGCTATTCCTCCCTGTTATATTGAAAACAGACGTAGTCTAGTGTCAAGACTTTATTCCGTCAGAAACTTTTGTAGAGCGTCTCAGGTTACATCACTTGCATGAGTCATGCAATCATGCTATATAATTTGTAGGAGTAACATTTTAGTGAAAATCAGGTCATTGACCTTGTGGCCCAAATAACCTTTGATTAAAATTTCAAAACTTTTTGTAGGGATGTCAAACTACATCACATGCATGAGCAACGTGATCATACTATGTAATCTGTAGAAATAGCGTTTTGAAGTGTTGACAGAAGAAAGAAAGATAGAAAGAAAAAGAAAAAAGAAAGAAAGAATGAAAGAAAGATATAGAAACAAAGCACAGTCGAGTTCCTCGACTGTGTAAAAAAGATTACCACCTAAAATATGTAATAATTATTACTTAAAAATGCTTCTTAAAGGGACACAATGGCATGAACAAATATTGAGACATAATGAAATGGACCCTTACAGAAATCACTTCCACAAATTTGAAAACAATTTTGATGTTTGCATTTTGTAAAAAAAAAACGGGGGGAGTACTACTATTATTTTCTTTGTAAACTTAAATTCATTCTTAGCCAAGGATGCTGACATTACTGCCAGCATTTTATCAAACTTGAAAAGCACGCAGTCATCAGCTTACAGACCATTGCTATTGTATTATGTGCTAATCCCGGCTAATTCACCTTTCACTTGTCAGATCAATATCTTACAACAAGCCTGAAGTACAGTGTTCGAATCCCAGTCTGAATGCTTTTGATTGTGTCAAATACATGCTAGATACACTGTAAATTCTGGCAGGGATGTCAACACATTGATTTACCGTGGCAGGAATTGCCACGAACTGCCACAAACTCTTGCTGTTTTTACAGAATGGAAACATCCGAATTGTTTTCAAATTTGTAAAAATGATTTCAGTAAGAGTCCATTTCATTATGTCTGAATATTTTTTCATGCCATTGTGTCCCTTTAAAAATGTACTTATTAAATTGCAAATTTCAAAGCAAATGCTGATTAACAGCAATATAATCATCTAACACAATTTAAAAACTAACAAGCTATCGTCAGGAGTAGCTGACAAAAGCTTGACAGTTTCTCAAACTTGTCCGACCTATTCGAATTATTTATTATTGAATCTAAACAAGCCTAGTCTTAGGTCAGTGGTTTTTGAGATGACTTCCCAAATGCCTTTGGTCATTTAGGACACCTTCTAAAAAACGGTCTTTTAAGGAAGGCGCCTCAAAAACCACTGACCTATGTATTGTTACACGCAATCTACAAGTATACACAATATACCAGGGTTGAAGGAGTTAATCTGAATGTAAACTTGAAAAGTATACGCGGTATATTGCATGCATTGCATTGCATGGTACTTTAACAAAAAGGCACTACCCGATTCTCATCTCAACCCCACCACCCATACCATCACACGTGAGATTGTAGCAACATAAGAAACCTTGTATTTTTCTCATATCATCTGCAAAATATTTTAGCTTAACTTTTTTCCATTATGATGCTATATGCATATCATGGCTTCTTTACAGTTACCGGGAATTTACAGTATTCTATGGGATATTACAATATACACAGTAGTAGGGTTATAAACTAGAATCCCATTCTAGAAGTTTGGGAAAGAAGGTTTGAAAATGTATTTCTATAGTTTGAAGGGTGCTGACTGCTGAATCAGAATTTTTGGGTCCAACCTCTGGGAAATGTGGGGAACTTTGTAAAATAAGGGGGTAAAATTAGTTCAGGGGTAAATTTAAAATCAAGTCCAATTGTGTTTAAATGTACACCAATGTATTTGTCTCATTATAAGGATTAAAACAAGTGTAGTTTGTATAGGTTCCCACCTTTAGTTATATGGCTACAGCCCTGATAAGGTTCAAGGTCATTCTGGGGCAAACAAATTCCAATGCTCAGATTTTGTTGAAACCGGTGTCAAATTATTGCCCTGGTCATACTGAAGCAGAAAATTAATTTCAATTCTTTGGGTGACAGCTCTGTATACAATTTGAGGTCAAGTTTTGGTGACCCCCATAGACCACGTAGACCCTTGTTACATTTTGACAACTAATTACGAAACCAAAATACCAAACATTGTAAAATTAGGCAAAACGAACAATTTGACACCAGTTTCAACAAAATCGGAGCACTTGGTAACGTTTACCCCCAGGATGACCTTGAACCTTAATGGGGCTGTACCTGTTTCACGAAAGGTCAGAACCTAGACAAACTATACTTTTTTTAATCCTTATAATGAGACAAATACATTGGTGTACATTTAAACACAATTGGACTTGATTTTAAATTTACCCCTGTACTAATTTTACCCCCTTATTTTACAAAGTTCCCCACATTTCCCAGAGGTTGGATTCAGCACCCTTCAAACTATAGAAAAACATCTTCAAACCTTCTTCCCCAAACTTCTAGAATGGGATTCTCGTTTATAACCCTACTACAGTTACTGTTCAAGTTAAAAATGGTGTATCGAGAACTTGTGGATTTCAGTCGTGCTTGTGATGGCTTTCCCTATGAAATACAGAAAACCATACATTATTGTCGGCTGGGCCACATTTAACGTGTTAAGGAGTTAACGATATTTAACACTTTAAGATGTTAAAGTTAGAGTGATCAACATTTGAAAAGCAATATAAACATTTCAAAATGTAAATGATTATTACCGCTTTAACATGTTAAAGGTTAATTTCGATTTTTTGTACATGAAGCATTCCGAAAGGTTAACCCGACGTTACATTATTACTTGAGAATATGGTGCTGCTTTAATTATGGTTCCTTTTTGATGCCCCTTATTCACCTCAGCATTTGTTTGTATTTGGTGCTCTTTTGTCCCACCATCATACGGCTCATTGACTCCTGTTGTAGCTCCTTTACCGCCAGACGTTAAATTACTAGGGTCAGTTCCATGACCTTCGACCGGTTGAAGATTATTGCCCTCTCCTTGTACTGATTGAATTGTGGTTCCAATTTGAAACTCCTTATTCGTCTCAGCATTTGTTTGTATTTGTTGCTCTTTTGTTCCACCATCACGCGGTTCATTCATTCGATCCTGTCATAGCTCCTTCACCACCAGACGTTAAATTGCCTTCAACAAGTTCAAGATTATTGCCCTTTTCTTGTACTACTAGAATTGCGTTTCCATTTTGAATCCCCCTATTCGTCTCATGATTTGTTTGCATTTGTTGCTTTTCTGTACCACCATCACGGTTCATTCGCTCCTATTATAGGTCCTTCAACACCAGAAGTTAAATTATGAAGTTCATTTCCATTGCCTTCAACGAGTTCAGGATTACGAGTCTCAGTTCCATCGCCTTCAACGAGTTCGATATTATTCCCCTTTTCTTGTTCTACTTGAATTGTGGTTCCATTTTGAAACCCCTCATTCACCTCAGCATCGGTTTGGGTTTGTTGCTCTTTTGTCCCAGCATCATACAGTTCATTCGATCTGGTTATATCTCCTTCACCACTAGAAGTTAAACGAAGCTCAGTACCAACGCCTTTATCTGGTTCAAGTTTCTTGCCATTTTCTTGTACTGTTTGAATTCCGTTTTCATTTTGAAACCCTTTATTCACCTCACCATTTGTTTGCATTGGTTGCTTGTCTGTACCATTCGCTCCTGTTAGAGATTCTTTACCACCACAAGTTAAATTATGAAGTTCATTTCCATTGCCTTCAAGGGTTTCAGGATTAGTGTCCCTTTCTTGTGAGGTTGATGGCCTATGGTTACAACATGAACAGCAAGTGCAGAGAGATCTACACTGAAGCTTACGCATATTACCACAGATCACTAGAAAATCCGGTAAAAAGACCAAGCCATGCAAGGCCCCAAACAAAATCACAAGCAACATGATCTTGAAAAAAGTGCGAAAGATATACGAATCGCTGAAAATCAGGACAATAACACCCAAGATGGTAGAAATAGCTCCTTGTGTGATTGGCATACCTAGGGTATAAAGCGCATCAATGGCTCGCTCTCTTGGAGATTTCTCTGCAGGGGCAGAAGCAAATGCATACATAATGTGTGCAGAGAAATCTACACTGAAGCCTACGCATATGACCAGATTTATCATTGAAATCGAATCCAATGCAATGTGCCATAGAGACATGTAACCCATAACTCCAATAAGAATGGATGTGATAGATAACCCAACAAGAAGTGCATTGGCAGGATGAGGGATCAGAATTAGGGAAACGACTACCATGGCAACTAACGCTATCCCTAGATTCAAAATGGTATTAGGTATTATAGCTAAGTATTGGTCGAAGAATGTAAATGCAGGATGATACGCAATGAGTGATATGTTAGACTGACTTACGATCTTACGGGCTTCTACCATTGCTTTACGTTCTAATTCGGCTGTGTCGATATTCTTGAATGTAACGTATGATCGTGAACTAAGAATATCGTTGGATTTTGTATCAAAAACTATGTCGGGAATGTAGTGCCTGAACATTGGTTCCTGGAGGAATTCTTCCCTCAAAATTCTAACAAAATCACATTCAGGTGGATTAACAATACCCTTTTCGTCTAAATATATAACGAAGTCACGAAGCCACGAAACAGTTAACAAGGTGTCGTTGTGGAAGTACTTACTGTTTTCCAAATCAGTAAGCACGGATTCAAGACTTTGTTGAGTTTCATAATCCCAATAATAGACTCTTTCGGAAACTGTAACAAACACTCTGGGCCCGTACTCGTTTAAATATTTAGACTCTAAATCAAAATATGGTCTCGCATAGGACCCATCTGGTAGGAGTTTTGTTAGAACTAAACCGTATTCTAAATTCACGACCCCATAGAACCCGCCAGCAAGATACGAAAGATATACGACAACGAAGACCGGGAGAAGATATTCGTATGTTATAAAAGGTCCAAAACATTTCTTAAAAAATAGCATTACGGTATGATCTGTTGTTTGGTCAGAACTGTGTTGTTGTGGATCATCAGCCCCTGATGCATGCCCTGTATTAGGCACAATCCCATTAAGGTCGATACGCGATGAAGGAGGTTCAAATATTACATTACCATTTTGATGTGATTGAGGGACATGCCCATCTTTCCTGTTGGAAGAGTTTAAACTTTGTGACGATCCCTGTGTTTGTCCAGATGGATGAACGGCAGTACCACCAGCACAGCACACTGAATAAGCGTCGCTCCTAGAATGCCTCTTCACTTTTTTACAAGTACACCAATGGCGATTGTTGTCCTCGCGAAAGCCAGTTAGAACCATCCAAGCTGCGAAAAAGGTAATCTGATAAAAATACGCGAACAAGACAGCCGTTCCAGTATATGCGCAGAAATATCTAACAGATGTAAAAGGCGTGATGGAACCTATACAAAAAGCTAAGACATTGGTGAGAGACGTTATTGTAATAGACATAGCGGCTTCAGAGAATGCTTCGGGCATACGTTCTTTCGTCGTTTTAGGTGATCTTGGAGTTGATTCAATATGTTCAGTCGTTGATGTATCCGTCTTTCGCCAAGCTGCTATCATTACAAACATATCGTCGCAACCTATTCCTGTAAAAGATTAATTGAGAGAAACATTTATAACCAAATGTAGCACAAAACAGGAATTTACCCAGACAGCATGTACATATTAGGCCAACAATGGTTCCCCATCGGTAATCTTGGCATCGGCATTATGTAGGTGGTCTTTATTGGTCCATTATTGGTTTTCCAACGGCAATCCTGGTTTTTTTTGTTGGTAATCCTTGCATCCACAACACGTGCACGCTATTGCATATTAGGCCATTAATGGTTTCAATTGGCAGCTGTGACATCGGCTTCATATCGGCACCCCTTGGTCCAATATTGGTGAAGAATATTGACCCAAGACAAGCAGCCAATATAGAGCCAATTTATTGGGATAACATTGGTCCATTATTGACTTAAAACTAATTGATTGCTTAAAGGTGCAACGAGAGATTTTGGGCCACCTATATATATTGCTTTATATGTAGTTATTTCATATAGATAAGACCCAAAATAGATTTCTGACAGTGTCTTTGGCTATAGAAATGCCTTGAAAATGAAAACAAAGGGCGATTTTCATTTACTAAATTTCAATTTAAAACATAGGCTGAATTTTGTATTTGCTCGTGAAATTACAAATTTCACAATTCTGTACTTAAATGCTTCTCAGCTTAATCCTTTCACATGTGAGACCAATTAATATTGAGCGTAAATCATCCAATTTTATCATTATCTTCAAAACATGATAATGGCCAATATTGGGCCCATGAGCAAATATATTTATCCCATATAAAAGCCGATATGGGCCAAATGAAACATAAATACTGGCCCAACATTGGACAATCACCGAGTTTTTATCTGGGTATTGACATGAATCTATCGGCACATTTAATGAAATATTCCTAAATAAGACGTACCGGATGGTTTTCATGGTCATTGGCGTATTCCTTGGGAAGAAAACACCTTTTTCATGTTTACTGAAGCTACTAATGAGGAGACGGCCATACTTAAAGGTGTATTTCGTGATCTAGCACCTTCTATTTTGTTAATGGTTCTCTAGATATCTTTAAAAAAAAAGGGTTATTTCCAAAACTGCAGTTGATTCTGACGTTACGTTAAAGTGTTATGAGCAAACGTTTGTAGCACGTTGCCCCAAAGGCAACTCTGTTGTAATATCTGTCCGTTTACGGTCAGAAAATACGAAACTGCGCATTTCTTCTAGATTGGATTGAATATGCAAGTAACATTGGGCACATGTGCTATAATTTGGCCAATGGTCTAATGATATTAAAATCTAATTTTTTGTAGGTAATTCGTGGGGGGGGGGGGCGAGGTTGTGGATCACGAAATGCCCCTTTAACATTATTTTGATTTGTGTTGGGGGAATATCGCTTACCTAAAATGAGAAAAGGTGTTAAACCAACCACGTTGACATATGGCACCTTCAGAAAACACATAAGACCAAATGAAGAGATGACAGCGAGTCCTGCCGACACCACACCGAATGACGCCAACCAAGGTTTCGTCTTCACACAGTCAAGCATAAAGCAAGATAAGATGGCAAAGGTGATCAGAATAGTGAAGGTTATTGAAAAAAGTGCGATCACGCCCTTCGAGGCTTTGTCAAGTTCTTGTTCTAGCGTGTGAGACGTTCTTCTATAGACAATGACAGATTCAGACTCAAAACGTTTAATCACGCGCAAGAATTCGTTTTCCCACAAAACACCAAGTTTTTCTTCCTTCTTTGAATCGTAACGGAGATTGTAGGTCAGCTGGAGAATCTTGGCAGCATTGATGACATCTCCTTTCGACGCGAAGGTCACACCTCCCAACTCAGTCCCCAGAAAGATTGCTTGGTCTGGTGATGATTTACGGTAGGAAAATGGATACGTGATCGTTTGGTGGATAATATTACTGGCATTGTAGTCTATCAATTCTAATATATTGTTAGTATAGCACTTACCATCCCATGAGAGACACAAATTACGGTATGTGTAAGTGCCCATCTGATCTTCAATAGAAATATCTGTTATTAGTGCATGCAGTTTTAATGCTTCTTCCAGAACTTCAACAGTCAGGACATTGCCATCATGATAGCCTTCTTTCAGTACGATAAGTATTTGTCCGTATAGTCCCAGCCGCGTACGTTGGTAAACACGCAAATCGTCATCTCCAAACTCTTCGTACAGATTTTCTATTGTCTTTCGGTCCTTGAGCGAATCTGCGGTTCCAGGGACGTAAAGTGTTTCCATGTCTTTCTCAGACTCGATGAACATCATTCCGCTCCCGAGACCTCCGGCGATAGCAAGGGATCCTATTATCAGCAGTGGTAACATCACACGAGGATGGGTTGCAATGTACCTGCCGTATCGTTCGAAAACATTGCGAATAGTTTGCTCGATGAGGTTGCGATTCATGGTTGATTTCTGCTACCAGACTCGTAATATGGAAGACAACCAAGGGAATCTGCAAGATACTATAAAATAAATATATGGTTGACTGGATTGTTGTAAGTTTTGTTTAGTATAGCATCCGCCATATTCATTCTAGCACGATTCATCTTGCTTCTTCACAGTGGTGACGACTTTTGTTTGGCCCGGCCTTTACCATTTTCACTTTGATTTTATAATTTTCATTTTTTTACCATAGGCCGCCATGTTCTATTTTAAATGCAAGCGGCCTATGTAAAAGACACAATGATAAAAGCGTACGCCAGATGCATTATAATGCATGACGAATCGTGCTATATTCATGTAGAAAATGGCGGGGCAAAAAAGGGTCATTCTCTTTTACTTAAAGCTCAGAGATCGCTTCAAATCTGGGCTTTCCAGAAAGATACAGACATTGAATTGCCAACAAACAACAACCAATTTTGTGAGATGTAAGCGGCTTTATTTCTTTTTCCTGCGAACATTGAAAATTAGGGTCTGTCTTTCTAAAGGTTTAGCCCCTGTTACCACAGGGTACCTGTGGAGTAAAGATAAGAAAGTCTCGTCACTCTCGAGATGAACCTGAAAACTTTTGCTCTTTTTATGCTTACATATTGATAAGGTCTTCTTAGAGTGCGTATCGATCCACAAGTCATTGGTAATGTCTTGTGGATACACAATAAGACAACCTTCTTAGTATCTACGCATGGTCTTAAGAAGGTCATCACCAGAGCAAAATGTTTAATGACGATTCTTCTTAATGTTAAATAAAAACATCTTTATTTCACATTTAGTAAACGTTATAATAATTAAAAAACCTTCTTATAGACATGTTTTCGAGAAAATATTCTCCAAGTCCTTTTTGACATCCGATCTTTTCCTCTTTATAACATTTCAACATTTTCAAATGTGTTTCGTTAGATTGCAGTGAAAAATTGAAAGAACGGCAAGAAATTGAAGAAAACAATTTGCATCATAGACGAACATCTATTCTATTCTATTGTTATAATTTGAGAACAAGCCAGGAACTGTTTACCAATGTTACCAAGGCAACGGAATCTGTTTTAAGGTGTGGGTGAAATAACCAATACGATCTTATGTAAATATTTATTATAATATACTTCATCGACTTCCCTATTTCAGTATTTGCAAGCATGATAACCCATGCATATTTACAATAATAAGATAAGTAGTTGGGCAAACAGGCAAATAATTGACCGATTACACAATACTGAGTACATATAACTTTGCTTCTTTATCACCCTTTGCAAAGGGCTACTTATAGTACCCAAAACACGGGGGGACACGGGGGAGGGGCGCAAAATTTCCCGGAGAATCACCTAAAAAACCCTCTTGGAAGCATGCCAAACGTATAATGATCTCATACGACAAGTTTACGATTAAAACATAATAATGTTTGATTTCTAACAAAGGAACTATGACAAAATTACGTTGTATCTGATTTTGAACTTAAACGAACGCTTATGCCACAAAGGTCAGGAAAATCTGTAATACGAAAGGCTTGATGAAAAACCTACTTTTACCTGTTCGGCCAGTATAATTAAGATCAGGAATCCTTGATTGTTTCCAGCTAGCTAAACCACTTAACACCCGAGAAGTGTTTTGTTCATTGGAATCAAATTCACTCCACCAATATAAAATGTGATATTTTTTCACTAAGATACACACATACACAAACACACTGCACAAGAGCGTACTAACCATACCTATATTTTTGACATGTTTTGAAATGCAATTTTGTATTAACCATCTTTAGCTATTATAAGAAGAATATAAAAGATCACAGCTGCATTATCAATGACAATTTTAACCCCACTAGGAACTATCTGTCCATCTATTGGCAGCTAAGCATTATTTTTATTGGTTACTTGGTAGGTAATATCATGTAATGAGCAAATCAGAGATACTGTAAGAATGTTGGTATGGTTTACATAGAGATAAAGGAGCACTATTTTGATTGGTTACTCAGAGGGCTATGTCATGTTGTGTCCTGTA